>CAIGQZ010033001.1:210518-229559 GCA_903798205.1 Danio tinwini
CTCTCTCTCTCTCTCTCTCTCTCTCTCTCTCTCTCTCTCTCTCTCTCAAGCGGTCCCCAAGCTCTCATATCCCTCTCTTTTCTCATTCTCTCAGCTTTCTCTCCATCATCTGCTCTCTTGCTGTCTATCTTTGGCATCACCTCCTCCATTTGCGCCAGCTGAGGAGGGGGTCCCTTACTAAATCTTCTCGGCTATTTCTGGATGGACGAGTTCTAGAAATAGTGCGAGGTCATCATAATAATTAACAGCCAACTGAAATGGACAAATGAAGCTTTCTTCTTCTTCTTCTTCTTCTTCTTCTTCCTCCGTCTCACTCTCTTTCCTTTGTAGCTCATTCTTGCCCCAGAACTTAAGGCTTCATGACTGAAATGAAACCTCATTATTGAGTGTTTTGGAATGACCCACATATGTACTGTACTTTGACTCTGTAGGATTTAATGACATACTTTATAATGAATATGAGTAACAGTTTACACTATTTAGTTTAATAATCTAATAATCAAGCCACCCTAAATATGCATAGTAGACATTAAAAAACTGTTAGAATCTTTTACTTATTACTTTTTTTTTACAGTTGGATATTTAATGAAATGAACTTGCTCCTCATCAGTTTAAATCAGGGGTGTCCAAACTCGGTCCTGCATAGTTTAGCTTCAACTTCCTTCAACACACCTGCCTGGAAGTTTTTAGTATACCTAGAATGAGCTTGATTTGCTGGTTCAAGTTTGTTTATTTAAGGTTGGAACTAAAATACACAGGACACCCTCCTCCACCCCAGCTCCACCTGTGTTTAGATCTGCTACTACAGGGGTTACAGGTATATTATGTTTTCAGCAGCAGCTGCAAACATGTCTCAGACAACATTTCTGTGTATATACTGGCAGTAGCAGGTCTCTGCCCAATATATATATATATATATATATATATATATTATTGTTTTGAGTAAATAGACTATTGTAATAATAATAAAATGCACTATAAAAAAGTGCTGAGTTTCACACAAATCAAGTAAGTTAACCTAATCGTTTTTATAAATTTAAGTGGATTGAACAAAACAATTAAGTTGGCCCCTCAAAAAACTGTCAAAAAAGTGTGTTGTTTCAACTCATTTTAAATAAGTAGTTTGAACTAGCAGCAAAAGTCATTTTTTGAAAGTGTGAAACATGAAAAATGTGATTTCGGATAATTTTTTTTTGTACATGGAAATGTCTTTTTATGTGTTTCGCATATGATTTTAAGACATTAAGCCCATATGATGTTCATGTTAATATAATTGTTGCTGTGTCTTTGATTCAGTAAATCTGGCTGAAAACTTAATTCAGAAGCATTAAAAAAGTAAGCAACTCCAAACTTTTAACCGACTGAACCTTTTGTATCTTATTATTTGTGTTTTTTTTTTTAATGAGTACATTTACCACAGTGCATTCTTGCCTTCTTCACAAAAAGCATGCAATTCTACCTTAGTATTCGGCCAAACCAAGGTTTATTTTTTTAATGAAGACGTCTGGCTTTAAGAACAGACTTGTCACCCGTGTTGCCTAAAATGTTACCAGCGTAGGTGGCTGGCTGGGTTTTTGGAACAGAGCTCCTGTCTCCCTCTCCTCGTCTCTCTTCATTTTCAGTTCTCCACAGTGTTTGCCCTTTTCTATCCATCACAGTCTGCTGTTTCAGAGCGGCTGGAGTGCTGTGTATGAGTTCTGTAGACTAAAGGAGGTCTCACAGAGCTCTACTGCTGCTTTGGAGGCTTATGTTGGTTTGAAGCACACAGAGAGACCAAACACTCCTTTCTCTAAACAACTAGCTCTGTTTCCCTCATCTTTCCCCACAAAACATCAGACTATAAATACTGGAGTGCCGAGCCTGTTAGCTGGGGACTGGTATTAGGAATCAGGCCTGCTTGAGTGTGTGTGTGTGAGTGAGTGAGTAAGTGAGTGTGTGCTTGACTCAATCTCTCTCTTTTTTTATAGAAAGCAGATGTATTATGGCTGGATCAAGGTCTCTGTTCAAAATGATGTATGATGTATGAGATGTTGCAGTATGTTTGTACACTGCCAGTCAAAAAGTTTTGTTGCATTTATTTAATAATAATACAGTGAATCTAATTTGTCATACAGTTTTTTAGAACTGTTTTGATATGCATTTGCATTTTGCCTATTTTTTTATGATCATGACCAGTGTCTGGGAAAGTTACTTTTGAAAGTAGTGCATTACAATTATAAGTTACTCCCCCCCAAAAAGTAACTAATTGCGTTACTTAGTATGCAAAGTAATGCGTTACTTTTAAGTTACTTTTGCATTACTTTTCCTTACCTGGCTGAGGTTTGATCTCTTTCAGCGCTAGCAGGTGTTGTTTTACCTTCATTATAGAGAAGTTCTGCATTTAACAACCACCTATATAACCTACACCTTCATTTTCCTTTAAAAAAATGAATGTAGGATACAATTATATTTTGAGAACTTTCTGAGCTCAGAGCTACACATGCTGTATATACAGAATAATGACAGCATGTAAAGTAATGTGTTTGCTACTTTTGAATGTTGTGTGTTATTAGTTAAGTAAATTCACTGTCCATTGAGATAAAGATTGAAACAAAGCCTAAAAGGGCCGTTCACACCGGGATGCTTTTTGCTCATGTTTTCCATCAACGTTTAACACCTCGTGACTAAACAAAGGGTGCCAATGTGATTGTGCACACCAACACGCAAAACGTCAGAAGTAAAAGCGTCCTTTTTAAAGACATCCTATTTTTGCTAATTTTTTTTGTTTTGACGTGCCACATCAAAACCTTCTCCACCAATCAGATTGGCGCCTTTGTTCACATGCATGGAGCTGCTGAAGTTACAGTAAACAGCACTTGGAGGCGCTCAAGTGCAACACTGTCAGTGCACATTGAAGAAGATGACCAGAAGCGATATAAACGTGGAGCTGCTTATTGCACTGGTGAACAATAATAATTTCTTCATCGCTAGAGCTGGAGCTGCTACTTGAACCATCCATGCTTGTTTGAATCGCATGTTTAACAACATGTGTGTCAACTTGCTATCTTCTTCTTCTGTGTTACAAGCAGGTGTCAGAAGCTTAAAGTTGTGTAACGCTGCCTGACGTCAAGGAGTGATTTTGCACACTCTTCTGCTCGACGCCAGTGGAAATCAATTGGGTTTGAATGAGGAAAAACATCTCAAAACGCTGATGAAAAACACGAACGAAAAGCATCCCGGTGTGTACGAGCCATAAGAGTACTAATAATTTATTTTAAGCAAAAACTGATTTTTTTACTTTAAAATGTTTAATAACAAAATCAACAGTAAGACTAAAAAATCCCCAAAACAAAATAAATCTTTGAGCTTTATACATTGAATAAATTACTTCACATGGCCTTAACAAATATGTAAATCATTTTCCAAAAGAGAAAAAACTTACTATATTACAAAGCGAACAAGTTCATCAAATTGTATAGAGTTGTTGTGAAACGGTTTGTGTCTTCAGTAAGTACCGGTTACCCCTTCTGACTCAAAATAAACCCATATCCTAAGTTATTCAGCTACTTGAACAGTACACAGACACATCTGCTGTGAAAAAGGAGACCTGATGATAATGACAAATGACAGTCAACTGTCTGTTCCCTCGCAGAACGTTCTCTCTCTAAGACATCAGGTCACTAGCACCTAAAACACTTATCATAAATAAAGTAATAACAGATAACAATCTTAATGCACTCTGTGTCACTGAAACCTGGCTGAAACAAAATGACTATATTAGCTTAAATGAAGCAACTCCTCCAGGATTCTTATATAAGCATGAGGCTCGTCAAACTGGTCGTGGTGGTGGAGTTGCATCAATCTTTAGTGATATTCTTAATGTTAATCAGAAAAACGGACTTATGTTAAACCCCTTTGAAGTATTAGCGCTTAATGTTATGCTTCCGGATATTATACAAAAACCTATGATATCTCTCGCTTTAATCACCATATATAGACCCCCAGGAACCTATGTCTATTTTCTTAAAGATTTTTCTGATTTTATTTCTGACTTACTAGTTAAAACTGATAAAATACTAATTGTAGGAGACTTTAACATCCACCTAGATGATGCTAACGATACATTAGGGCTTGCGTTTATGGATTTACTAGATTCACTTGGGATAAAGCAAAACATTGTTGGCCCAACCCATCGCTTAAAGCATACATTAGATCTAATTCTGTCTTATGGACTTGAGGTCATTGATGTAGACATTATACCACAAAGTGATGACATTACAGACCACTACCTCTTACTATATGAGCTGCGTTTACCTAAAATTAGCAGATCTGCACCGATATACCACCCTGGTAGAACTATCGTTCCGTCCACCAAAGAAGAATTCACAAATAACTTACCTTTACCTGATCTTTCTCTATTTCAAAATACACCCGCAAACACAAATGACCTTGATGTAGTAACCAGCAGCATAGATGCCATCTTTACTAGTACACTAAATACTGTGGCACCCTAATTAAAAAAGGCTAGAGAGAATAAAACTACACCATTATATAATAGTCATACTCACGCTCTCAAAACAGCAACCCGTGACCTGAAACGTAAATGGAAAAAAAAAAAACTAATTTAGAGGTTTTTAGAATTGCGTACAAATACCGTATGTCCAGCTGTAGGAGGGCTTTTAAATCTGCCAGGGCTGAGCACCTCCGCAAACTGATAGAAAATAATCATAAACATCCTAGATTTTTATTTTTTATTTTTTTTTTATTATTAACAAATAATCTGTCATCTTTGGAACAAAATGTCCCACCGCGAATTAGTAGTGATGACTTCATGAATTTTTTCAGTGATAAAATAGAAGGCTTTAGACAGAAAATAGATGATGTTAAACTTTCTGCACCACCTTATACTTCAGATCTAGTAAACATTCCACTGAATCAAAGTAACCTACAATGCTTCAAAATCATAGAACAGGAAGAGCTAGATAAAGTTATAAATAGTTCTAAACCAGCTACGTGTATGTTAGATCCAATTCCAACAAAATTACTGAAAGAATTGCTACTTGTTATGAGAACCTCTCCTTAACGTTATCAACTCTTCTTTATCTTTAGGCCATGTTCCAAATCTTTACAAGCTAGCTGTTATTAAGCCTATTATTAAGAAACCACAACTGGACCCCAGCAACTTAGCTAATTATAGGCCTATTTCAAATCTTCCGTTTATGTCTAAAATACTAGAAAAAAAGTAGTTTCTGCCCAATTATGCTTCTTTCTGCAGACAAACAATATTTTTGAAGTGTTTCAGTCAGGTTTCAGGCCTCATCACAGTACAGAAACCGCATAATTGAAAATAACCAACGATTTACTCTTAGCTGCTGACCAAGGGTGCATCTCACTATTAGTTTTACTCTATCTTAGCGCCGCATTTGACACCATTGACCACAATATTCTCATAGACCGCTTAAATTCTACAGGTGTCAAAGGACAGGCTCTTCAATGGTTTAAGTCATACTTAGCTGACCGATACCAGTTTGTGAATATTAATGGACAGCTTTCACAAGTCGATCCAAGACCAGTGACGAGATGATCCCAAGGTTTTCATAATCCTGGACCAGGCTATATCCTGAGCTGCTACCAGCTGCTGTGGTGGTCATGGAAGAGTGGAGAGCATGAGACTGAGGGCTTACTCACACTATGCTATCCGAACCGTGCGCAGGCCCGTTTCCCGGATCGTTTGAGAAGTGTGAGTGCTCTAAACTGACTTGTATACCCTGGCCCGGTTGGAAGTGGTGGGCCTAGAGCACGGTTTACTAAGGCTCAGGCGCGGTACGCTTACAGTGTGAGTGCAAGCGTGCCTGAGCCCGAAACTGAAAGCAAGACGTGACTTTTCATATGGACTGGAAGAAGGGACTGTTTCATATGGATTAATTAATCCTTCGTACTGTTCAATGAACGCAAACTGTCATAGATTATTAAAGACGCAAATCCCTCACTGCACGTCAGCTGCGCCTTCAGCAAACCTCCTAATTCCTGCAGCACGAGGACTTTATTATCGTTTATGAGCTTCAAAAGTGGCTGATCTGTTTGGCAAAATATTAGACTGCGTGTCACCGCATATCAAACGACTTAAACAATATAACTAAATAAACCTCCAGTGTGCTGAGCGAGAGCGCTTACTGAGGAGCGCATCATCGATGACGTAAGCGTGCCCAGGCCCGAATGTAATGTGAGTGCGGGCCGATGGGGGAGACGGGAGGGGGGACAAGCGTGCTTTGGCCCGGTTTAAGGCAACTGTACATAGTGTGAGTACGCCTGATTCCTGTGACGCTCCAGGGACAGACTAGTCTTTGCTGAGGTCCAGCATTCTCCAGCTTCCTGCGCCTAGACTGCAGCTCTGCACAAGTCGTTTGGCCAAAGGAGAAATGGTTGTGCACATCTGAGCCTGGTTTCTCTCAAGGTTTTTTTAATTCTTCACTTTCGCCAATTGGTAACGTTTTTCCTCGACACTGTCGCCACATGGTTCTGTATCTGTAGAGCTGCGCATCGATGGAATTGCTCCTCAGTGTTTGGACTCTCAGTAGTGTTCATTAAACCACACTGAACTGAGCTAAACTGAACTGAACTTAAACACTGAACACTGAACTGGCACTGTTTCAATTTACTATAAACTTCCATGTGAATCTGCGTTGACACAATCTACATTGTAAAAGTGCTATAGAAATAAAGATAAATTGAATTGAATTAAGAGTATGTGATTTACCCTGACTAAGGTCATTACATGTTTTTAAAAGTAGCATAAATAATATTACTTATTTTTTAAAGTAATGCATTATATTACTCATTACTTTGGAAAAGTAATATTACGTAACGCACTTACTTAAAATGTGTTACCCCAACATTGATCATGACAGACATGCGTTTGTGTATACTGATCAAATGCGTCCCTTTTTATGTTTAGTTGTTTTCCCAAAATATTTTCTTTTTATTGGTTTGGTTTCTTTTGTTTTCGCTTCCGTAATGTTATGTTTCGTTTTGGTATGCATTTTGATTAAATTAAGTGAGATAAAACGAAAATAGCCCTCCTGAGAAATTTGAATTTCTTTATGTAATGTTTCTCAGGTAATGTTTAATGAAGAGCGCATTTTAAAGATAGTTTTAATCACATAAATTAGAATAGTCTTCAAATAAGACAATATATTGTCTTCAGCAGCATGGCACTGTGTAATATTTTGCTAGCTATTTCGCAAGATACTGTATTTAGTCTAAAGTGAAATTTAAAGGCTTAGGTTACTGTAGGTTAATTAGGCAAGTCATTGGACACCATTTCTTTTTCTATCATTTATTTTATGTCACAAAATGCACTGTATATGGCTCAGGAGTGTCAAACTCAGTTCCTGGAGGGCTGCAGCTCTGCACAGTTCCAACCCTGCTACAACATACTTGTAGTTTTCAAACAAGCCTGAATGACGCAATTAGTTTGATCAGGTGTGTTTAATTAGGGTTGGAACTAAACTGCAGAACTGCAGCCCTCCAGGTTTGACAGTTACACCTGTCACAATATGCCTGTGGTTTACAGTAATACTTTTTCTTCATTTATATGAACACAATATTAAAATACCCAACATTAATGGGATGCAGATATATTTTGTATATCTCTTTATATAGACACACAGTGTTCAGCATAATTGAGTACACCTTATTTTAAAAATGAATATTTATATCCAGTGAATATAGGCAATGTATTTTGGTGCATTTAAACAAAACAGATTTATTAAACAGATTATTATACACATTATACACATATTTAGAAATTGACAGATAATACAATTAAATTCAAGCTAAATATTGCTACAAATATATACACCTACAACATTTCAACTAAAATTTGCTTCTCTTGATTTTTCCTCTTTTAAAATTGTAATATTTTTCTGTAACATATAATTTTGGCTGTACTAGTTCAGGTTATTGTGTATCCCGGGGTTTTGTGTGTCTAGTGTCATGGACGAAAGTGAAGAGCGGGGGTGTGAGGCAGAGGGTATTTGCATTGGTGCGTTACTGGCATTTGTCCATGTCTCTATCACTGACTGCTGTTTATCTGATGTAACACATTAGAAGGAGACATGCTTGTCAAAATAGTGGGCGGGGAGAAGCAGCTCATTTAGACATAAAACAACAGGTTAAAATGGCCAGACTCTACATAATATAATACATAATCTAAGTGGGTATTTTTTGGGTATTTTAAGCTGAAACTTTACAGACACATTCTGGACACAACAAAGTCTTTTCTTACATCTAGCAAAAGGGGTTAAAAAGGTGCCCTTTAATGTGACTTTATGCAATGTATACAAAATGTTTTATTTTTGCTTTTGTCATGCTTGTTGTTTTGTTTTGTTTTTTATTTATGGTTTCCAAAATCACGAGAGACATAAATTCACTCAACACTTTCATATTACATGCAGACTTGTGACTGGTATTTTGTAACTGTCTTGCCCGTATGCGGTTTTGTGCAGTGAATAATTCTTCTGTCTCCTCATCTCTTGCAGGAGATGTACTCAAAGGGCTTGATACCCATTTCAGCAGTTAAACAAATCCGTGCTTTGGGTGAGAATAAGTTTGAGGTGGTCACTTCTGTAAGAACCTTTGTGTTTCGGGCAGAGAAAGAAGGTGAGTTTCTTTACTTTTCTTATATGTTTCCATTCCCCTCTCCACTAATCTCTTTTAAACCAATTCACTCCCACTCTCACTCTTGATCTTTTATCTTTTTTTTGCACTCATATTTTTATCGTCTTACCATCACTGCTACTGTATAAGATAAGATGCTTTGAGTAGATCTTCCACAGCAGAGAGATAGAGAGAGTAAAAGAGAGAGAGAGCCAGCCCGTCTCAAGGAGATCACAAAAAAATTGCTGCAAAGCTGAAAACCAAGAATGTGATGATAGTTTCAGATTTAATACATACAGTAAACACCCTGATGGTGCATATTGTTGCCACACCATTGCCTGTGCATTTTGCAGGATATTTTTCCTTAATATTCATTACTAAGCTGCAATGAAGGCTGATTTAAAGACTGTGAAAAGGCCTGATTATGGTTTTAATGGAGAGACTCATGGTGTTTAAGGAGTAGTCTGGTGCTTTAGCTTTAATTTAGGATCAATTTAAAAATGTGCAAGTATTTTGTGGCTCTGAAGGTTAGTTTAATTCATGATTTATCAGCAGGTTTTGTTTAATATAAAAAGCTGGATTAGTAATAGCATCTTAGCAGTACTTTGCATTGTTTAGGTTAATTTGTGAAAAGAAAGCATTATACAATATTATGGTACTTCTAAAGAGAGTTTTTGACATACTTTCTTTACTATATCATTCAAAGTGTGTATGCGTTTTAGTTGTGAGAATACACTTCTATTAGAACATTGTTACAAAATATCTAAGACATTTCAACAAAAACCCTTAACAATTGAAGCTGCAGTGTTAAACTGATTACCCTTGGATATTCTCTGCATTGTCTTGTCCTCTTGTGCATTTGTTTCAATAGAATTAACAGGGGTCAGATTTTTGTCTTTCATCTACAGTAGATCAGTGGTCCCCAACCTTTTTATCACCGCAGACTGATCAATGCTTGACAATTTTATTGCGGCCCTGGGTGGGGGTAGTTTGCTAGGCGACCATCAATTGTTTTCTCAGAAGATGACAAGCTGACAAAACATTGCTGCAACTCTGATACAAGTTTTATGAATAAATACAATTTAAAAGCACTGCAGTGTTTGGGTGTTCTGTGTTTGTCTGAAATAAGTAGTCTACTGAAATGTGTATATTCACAAAACAATTCTGAAGCTGATCGGTCAGTACTTGTCACGTGACTTGCGGTGCATTTGCGGCTTTCTGAAAAATTGAGATGTTTTTAACTGAGTGCGCCTGGAAGGTGTGAGCGCATCGCTCCCAATATGCATGCGCAAACCATATACCTCCATTGGAAATAATGAACTTCTGCATAGAGAACACATGATATGTGAACGGCCTCTAAGGCTGCCATCATTTGCAATGTCAAGCAGTTAATCCTTTTCTTGCACATACATGTTGGATTCACCTGATTTGTTGACAAATGGGTTGCGGTCCTTCACTAGACCTTTTCCCCTTCGCAAAGAAACTTTCCAAAAATGTCTGTTTCTTACTCATTGAGATGAATTAAAAGATTTTTCAAAATAAAATATTGTTCAGATTCAGACAATAAATGAAACGGAAATAATTAATGATTTCTTGTGCGGCCCGATACCAATTGATCTATGGACCGGTAGCAGACGTTCATAAATGCTCTACTATATGCAAATAAAAAGCGACTTTCATGAGTGATTACCAAGTGAAAATCTAAATACTGTAGTGGCATAATATTTATTCAACCACTGGCCCCTATATCATCCACTAATACTCGCTGTGCTAACTTCAGCATTAATAGTTTCATGAACCCAGACAGATATTTGCACTTTATATTGTGTAGTTGGCATGAAATAAATTATGCATTGGTTCTACATTCATTGTTGACATTAAACTCTTTATGTACCAATTCCTCTTCCAAATGTTTGTTTACAAAAGACTCAACAGCATTCACAAACATAGCTAGGTAACCAGTAATGCCAATTAGCAACCAAACCATCAGCAGATGCACTCTTAAAACAGACAAACCTGTGTTATTTATAGTGTGTGTCTGTGTGTTTTCTATATATATGGAAAATACATGCACACTGGTCTTTGAATTACCACTTAACAATAACATTACAGGGTGAAGTGGGCAGCAATCTGATTGGATCAAAATTAACACACATTGTGTTAAGCAGACTATGTAGTTTTTTTTTTTTTTTTACATTTTTCCTCTTTTTGTTTCGCACAAGTAATTAAAAAAACAAACAAGCTGTTAAAACAGCCATTACACATACACACACACACACACACACACACACACACACACAAACACACACACACACACACACACACACACACACACACACACACACACACACACACACACACACACACACACACACACACACACACAAATTATTTTTGAGAGTGTGGTAAGAAAACAGTGATACAGTTGCTGGCACTGTGAATGAGGCTTTATACTGCCAGTTCAATGGGATTTGTCAGATAATTAATGACATTAATACTAGGTGCCAGGAAAATGTTCATATAATAGCCTTAAAGCAAATTTGGACTCTAAAACTTTTAAATTGTAGAAATGCCATTGCATTTAATTTTTTGGTCCCAAGACCACTTACTCACTGAAGCTAAGCAGGGCTGAGGCTGGTCAGTACCTGGACGGGAGACCACATGAGAAAACTAGGTTGCTGTTGGAAGTGTTGTTAGTGAGGCCAGCAGGGGGTGCTTAACCTACGGACTGTGTGACTCCTAATGCCTCAGTATAGTGAAGGGGACACTATACTATCAGTGAGCACCATCTTTCGGATGAGACATTAAACCAAGGTCCTGACTCTCTGGCAACATAAAAAATCCCATGTCACTTCTCGTAAAGAGTAGGGGTGTAACCCCGGTGTCCTGGCCAAAAATTTCCTTCATCTGCCCTTACCCATCATGACCTCCCAATCATCACCATCCACTGAATTGGCTATATCACTGTCTCTCCACTCCACCAATAGTTGGTGTGTTGTGAGCGCGCTGGCGCTGTTGTCCTGTGGCTGCCGTCTCATCCAAGTGGATGCAGCACACTGGTGGTGAAGTGGGGAGACCCTGCTCTCATGATTGTGAAGCGCTTTGAGTGTATGGCCATCCATGATAAATGTGCTATTTAAATACACATTACTTACTTACTTACTGCAATATATCCTAGTTTGCAACATGTCATATATATTGTCTGCCATTACTTGTAAATGGAGCAACTTGACTTTCTCAAGGCCATTAAGATTGGTGTGATTATTAGGCTTTTTCAAACACCTTCCTGTAAAAAGAATGGTGAACCTGTGAACTAATCAATTACCATGTTATTGACATGACCTATGCTTTTCCCACTGCAATTACTGTGGTAAATCTGAAGCTAATAGCACTGCTGTGTGCCACAGTGTCCCAGAATATCAGCAAATAATGGTCTCCTCCATTCCTTCTTTCTCTTCAGCACTTGTGTAATGACCTCTGACCCCCTGGTAAGTGAATTACTCTGAGGGAAGTCAGTTTAGGCATGCATTTAACTGTACTTTCCGCCATCAGAAGAATTTCGAGAAAGAGAGAGAGAGGGCGCTGGCCCGAACTGCTCATGCATCTTTAAACAGCTTTATAGCAGACTGAAAGAGTCATCAATCTTAAGATAAACACAAGAGGGGGAGAAGAAGAATGAGTGAGTAAATGAAAGAGCTGGTGGTCATGGGACAAGCAAAAAAAAAAAAAAAAGATAAGAATGAGAATTAGCGTTCAAGATCAAACACACTGGGGAACATTTCGATGCGTGAGTGAGTAAATGAACATTGCTGAGTGTGTACACTTTCTAAGGCATTCTTTAGCTCTCCAGATCTGCTTTCACAGAGTGTGTATAATATTTTGTAAATAACAATGTTTTCACTGAGAAAGAGGAAGGGTGTCTTTTACAGCCAATGTTTGGGTGTTTGCAGATAACCACAAAGAGCAGTTTAGAACTGAGTGGGTGGTGAAGGCACGGCCACTTTCAGTGATAGCTGAGGGTGTCAGAGTTAACAAGTGTGGAAAACTACTGTACTTTTGTTTAGTTCTCACTTTTAAAAGGAAGTACACAAATGCCAGTCCACACTGTAATGATACATACTGTAGTTCTAAAGATCATTCTTAATATCTTAGAGTAGTAAAATCTATACCACAAATATAATAAGGATATTGTTGGAATGGGGGATAAGAACAGAGAGAGCCAATCAAAATCCATCCTCGAGCATTTTAGCAGCAGTTGACAAAGTGTGCAGTAAACTACACCCACTGGCCATTTTATTAAGTACTCTTTATTAGTACCAGGTTGAGCCTCCTTTTTGCCTTCAGAACTGCCTTAATGCTTTGCGGCATAGATTCAACAAGGTACTGGAAAATTCCTCATTTTGGTTCATATTGCATCACACAGTTGCTGCAGATTTGTCGGATGCAAATCCATGATGCAAATCTCCTGTTCCACCACATCCCAAAGGTGCTCTATTGGATTGAGATCTGGTGACTGTGGAGGCCATTTGAATACAGTGAACTCATTGTCATGTTCAAGAAACCAGTCTGAGATGATTCATTCTTTATGACATGGAGCGTTATCCTGCTGGAAGTATCCATCAGAAGATGGGTACACTGTGGTCATAAAGGGATGGTCATATTCAGCAACAAAACTCAGGTAGGCTGTGGCATTGACACAATGCTCAATTGGTACTAATGGGCCCAAAGTGTGCCAAGAAAATATCTCCCACACCATTACACCACCACCACCAGCCTGAACTGTTGATACAAGTCAGGATGGATACATGCTTTCATGTTGTTGATGCCAAATTCTGACCCTGCCATCCAAATGTCGCAGCAGAAATCGAGACTCATCAGAACAGGCAACGTTTTTACAATTTTCTATTGCCCAATTTTGGTGAGCCTGTGTGAATTGTAGCCTCAATTTCTTGTTCTTAGCTGACAGGAGTGGCACCCAGTGTGGTCTTCTGCTGCTGTAGCCCATCCTCCTCAAGGTTAGACATGTTGTGCATTCAGAGATGCTCTTCTGCATACCTCGGTTGTAACGAGTGGTTATTTGAGTTACTGTTGCCTTTCTATCAGCTGGAACCAGTCTGGCTATTCTCCTCTGACCTCTGGCATTAACAAGGCATTTGTGCCCACATAAATGTTGCTCACTGGATATTTTCTCTTTCTCTGACCATTCTCTGTAAACCCTAGAGATGGTTGTGCATAAAAATCCCAGTAGCTCAGCAGTTTCTAAAATGCTCAGACCAGCCCGTCTAGCACTAACAACCATGCCACATTCAAAGTCACTTAAATCACCTTTCTTCCTCATTCTGATGTTTAGTTTGATATGCAGCATATCATCTTGACCATGTTTACATACCTGAATGCATTGAGTTGCTGCCATGTGATTGGCTGATTAGAAATTTGTGTTAACAAGCAGTTAGACAGGTGTACCTATTAAAGTGGCTGGTGAGTGTATAGCTGCATCTAAAATTGCCTACAATGCAGCAGGTACTGCATCTGAATTTAAAAGTACTACTTGATGATTAGAAATGTACGTTCTATACAGTATAAATGTAAGCAGTATGATGGAACTCGGATGTACTACATCCACCCTTTTGTCATCATTACATGACCTATCTGTGTCAGTTTCGTCGCTTCACTCCCATTCATGAATTATCTCACGGTGCATCATGAGATAGCGTAGCGCACATTGGATGCGCACTTCAGAATCACACCGGAAGTAGTAGGTTATCCCGGTACTTTTCACATACTGATTTTCGAATTCTAGGAATTCGGACATACTACTAGGCTCGCATATTGATTGTAGCGTACTATAGTATGAAAGTATGCGATTTTGGATGCAGCCTATATGTTTTTAGACCTAGTGTTTGTCTGCCTAGTGTTTGGTGTACACACTGCCTAAATTATGGAGACAATGTAATCATATTAATAAATCGAATGTATTTAATCAAATTAAAGTTTTTTTGTTGTGCTCTATATTACAGTATTTTCCTATGACTCATGGTCAGTAGTCATAGCAATCTTGCTAAGAATAAGGGGAGTTCTTATTCATTATTGTAAATAAATAGGTTGTTATAACCCTGGATTTCCTGTGTGGCTTGAGAAACACAGAAGGAGATGTGAAAGAGAGATGAGTAAAGATCACTGTTTGTAAAATCTACCTCTGTCAGGTGGCTGAAGTTTATATATATAATATATTAAACACAAAGATCCCTATCATACACTCCGCGCAATAAGGTGCAAGATGTGTTTTCCCCGACGTGTTGCTATTTTCAGATTTTAATTTTCTCATTTTCTACCACGTTGTTTAAATTGCAAATCTATTTGCACCACTTCGTGGACTCGTGGGTGTTTCGGTCTATAAAGGAGGTGTGTTAAGGTGCATTGTTGGCACGTTGCTATTTTGAGGAACGAAAATAGACTGTGTAATAGACCAGCTGAAAGCTGCTGTAAAGTCCAGCGCAGAGTGTGTTAGTTGCGTGCCTCGCTTACACATTGCTTAAAACACACAGGGTGTACAGCAATACACAAATATCTTTATAAATGATTAAAATATTACAATAATTATTATTTTCTTCATAAATATAAAAATCACTGCCTCCATGCCTTCTTTATCTCGTTTTTTTAGTTTATTTATGACAACTTGCTTTTGTATAATGTTCTTATTATTAGCAGTATTATTAATTATATGCATATTTATATTTGCTTTATTAAAAACAAGCTTAGATTTGTCCACCTGTCAGGTTTTAGACCGTATTGGGCAATAGGACGTGTGTTTGGATATAACTCAGTTTTTTGACCACACTTCGTTATTATTGCTGATTTATTCTTTTGGTAGAAATTTTTGTTTTGAAACAAATCTTTGCACTTAACAAAGTTAATTATTTAAGCTAATGGATGTCTTCAGTGGAGTGCGTACAACACCTTTTCCTTATCAACGAAAGAGAGAAAGTGAAAGTAAAGAGACCGACTGGAGGAGGCTCATTCTGTATCCTCGTCCTTCAGTTTTTCTACTTACTAAGTCCGCCATGTAAATAACAAATGTGCCATGGCATGACACAACTGACTCTTAAATGGGAGATGAGACTCTGATGGTTTATTCCCAAAAACACCCATAACTCATTACGAGATTAAGCACAACCCTGTTAGACCATGCGCTGTGCCGCAGAGCATATTTTTCTGTCCTTAAAATAGAAAGTGGATTCGGACATGCCCTTAATGCTTTTGCGCCATGTGCTTTAAACTTTGCGCCTAGATTATTAAAATAGAGCCCAAAATGTAATATTTTGAAAAAATGCTAGAAACCTGTAGCCATTAACTTCCGTAGTATTTGTTTTGTCTACTATGGAAATAAAACTCGCATTTAAAACTCTGAAGATGGGAAAAATGTTAACAAGGAGGAACGGATCTTTATTTGAGCACACTTTAATGCAAAGTAAGCTTTGTGGCTGTCTGTTTGACTTGGTTGAAAAAACATAACAAAAAAACTAATCATACTTTGAGCTTTCTACATAAAATAGAACTTAACTCTCTTTTAAAGTCAAATGTGGTAATATATCTGATGCACCAACACTTACATTGCTTCTGAAAACTTTTGCTGACTACAAGCGCAATTTGAGTCTTGTCCAAAAGACACTGTATGCTCACCTTTAATGAAATGAGTCTTGCTCTCTCCATCTCCGTTTCCATCTCTCTCTTTCTCTCTCTCTCTCTCTCTCTCTCTCTCTCTCTCTCTCTCTCTCTCTCTCTCTCTCTCTCTCTCTCTCTCTCTCTCTCTCTCTCTTTCTCTCTCTCTCTCTCTCTGTGTGTGGATACGGTAGGTGCTGTAGATCTGCAGAGGATACGACTATCCAGCTGTTAATGTTTTTTGCCTTGTGTGTGTGTGTGTGTGTGTGTGTGTGTGTGTGTTGCAATGAAGGTGTGCAAGCCCCTGTAGCCCTGTTTAAACACAGCACAAGAGAACCCTCTCAGGCTTCCTTCCCCCATCTCACACGCACAAACACAGACGCAGACACAATGCAATGGGACACAGGGGCTTTTGCATACCTGCTTTGTTTGCAGATTTGAAAGTTTATAAAGTATAACAATAATAATATACACTTCTTGCTTCCCTTTTATTCCCATGGCACGGCGTCTCTCCTCACACACGCTCGCATACCTACGTGTTCGCTAACATACATCAAACAGAATACAGGCCTGCACACTTCTTCAGCTTCTTACCTTCCTCCATCTTCTGTCTTTCCTCTAAGGAGATCGTCAGGATTGGCTTGAGGTTCTCCAGGCTGCAGTGAGTTCTCAGTCCTCCACTTCCCATCAGCCTCGCAAAAATAACACAAACAAGAGTGGCTACGTGGAGCTGCGCGGCCTCAAAGGAAGAGTGTACCTGAGCCTCATGGGAACCTGCTTCAGACTGTGTAAAACAGACCAGGTAGATCTGTATAGCTGTACTTTTGGGGCTTTTGTGTTGATTTGGATTCATACTGTTGTTCGCCCGCGTCAATTTATAATGAATGCTAACCATTCAAAACTATGTGCAGGGTCTACCTGAGGGTTGCTTTATACAGATGGTCTGTGTGACTGTCTGGCTGATGGTCTGTCTGTCTGTCTGTCTGTCTGTCTGTCTGTCTGTCTGTCTCTCTGTCTGTCTGTTGGATGGTCTGTCTGTCTGTCTGTCTAATGGATGGTCTGCCTGTCTGTCTGTTGGATGGTCTGTCTGTCTGTCTGTCTGTCTGTCTTTGTTTCACTGACATGGCCTGCCACCTATCTGTCTGTCTATCTTTGTCTGCCTGTCTTTCGATAGGATTGTCTGTCTGTCTGTCTTTCTTTCAGTGACATGGACTGACACCTGTCTGTCTCTGTCTGTATGTCTGTCTGTTAAATGATCTTTCTGTCTCTCAGTCTAATGGTCTGACTCTCTGTCTAATGGTCTGATGTCTGTCTGTCTGATTGTCTGTCTGTCTGTCTGTCTGTCTTTATTTCACTGACATGGTCTGCCACTGATCTGTCTGTCTGTCTTTGTCTGCCTGTCTTTCGATAGGATTGTCTGTCTGTCTGTCTGTCTGTCTGTCTCTCTGTCTGTCTGTTGGATGGTCTGTCTGTCTGTCTAATGGATGGTCTGCCTGTCTGTCTGTCTGTCTGTCTGTTGGATGGTCTGTCTGTCTGTCTGTCTGTCTTTGTTTCACTGACATGGCCTGCCACCTATCTGTCTGTCTGTCTGTCTGTCTGTCTGTCTTTGTCTGTCTGTTAAATTGTCTGTCTGTCTCTCTGTCTTTCGGTCTGATGGTCTGACCCTGCCTGATGGTCTGTTTGTCTGTCTGTCTGTCTGTCTGTCTGTCTTTCTTTCGCTGACACAGCCTTCCACATATCTGTCTGTATGTCTTTTAATAGCATTGTCTGTCTGTTGTATGATCTGTCTGTCTGTCTGTCTGTTGGATGGTCTGTCTGTCTGTCTGTCTGATTGTCTGTCTGTCTGTCTGTCTTTGTTTCACTGACATAGTCTGCCACCTATCTGTCTGTCTATCTTTGTCTGCCTGTCTTTTGATAGGATTGTCTGTCTGTATGTCTGTCTGTCTTTCTTTCAGTGACATGGACCGACACCTGTCTGTCTCTGTCTGTATGTCTGTCTGTTAAATGAACTTTCTGTCTCTCTGTCTTTCAGTCTGATGGTCTGACTCTCTGTCTGATGGTCTGATGTCTGTCTGTCTGTCTGTCTATTGGATGGTCTGTCTGATTGTCTGTCTGATTGTCTGTCTGTCTGTCTGTCTGTCTGTCTTTGTTTTAATGACATGGTCTGCCACCTATCTGTCTGTCTGTCTTTGTCTGCCTGTCTTTCGATAGGATTGTCTGTCTGTCTGTCTGTCTGTCTGTTGGATGGTCAGTCTGTCTGCCTGTATGTCTTTTGGATGGTCTGTCTGTCTGTCTGTCTGTCTTTGTTTTACTGACATGGTCTGCCACCTATCTGTCTGTCTGTCTTTGTCTGCCTGTCTTTCGATAGGATTGTCTGTCTGTCTGTCTGTCTGTCTGTTGGATGGTCTGTCTGTCTGTTTGTCTGTCTGTTGGATGGTCTGTCTGTCTTTGTTTCAATGACATGGTCTGCCACCTATCTGTCTGTCTGTCTTTGTCTGCCTGTCTTTCGATAGGATTGTCTGTCTATCTGTCTGTCTGTCTGTCTGTTGGATGGTCTGTCTGTATGCCTGTCTGTCTAATGGATGGTCTGCCTGTCTGTCTGTTGAATGGTCTGTCTGTCTGTCTGTCTGTCTGTCTATCTATCTGTCTGTCTGTCTGTCTGTCTGTCTGTCTCTTTGTTTCACTGACATAGTCTGCTACCTATCTGTCTGTCTGTCTTTGTCTGCCTGTCTTTCAATAGGATTG
>CAIGQZ010033001.1:229766-241604 GCA_903798205.1 Danio tinwini
TCTGTCTGTCTGTCTGTCTGTCTGTCTGTCTGTCTGTCTGTCTGTCTGTTGGATGATCTGTCTGTCTGTTGGATGATCTGTCTATCTGTTGGATAGTCTGTCTGTCTGTTGGATAATCTGTCTGTATATCTGTCTGTCTGTCTGTTTGTTTATTGGATGGCTTGTCTGTCTGATAATCTACCTATTTGTCTGTCTGTCCGTCTTGTAGGCAGGTGCTCTGTGTGACTGTCTGTCTGATGATCTGTCTGTCTGTGTGTCTGTCTGTCTTTTAGTGACATGGGCTGACACCTGTCTGTCTGTCTGTCTGTCTGTCTGTTAAATGATTGGTCTGTCTCTCTGTCTTTCGGTCTGACTCTCAGTCTGATAGTCTGATGGTCTTTCTGTCTGTCTGTCTGTCTGTCTGTCTTTCAATAAGATTGTCTGTCTGTCTGTCTGTTGGATGATCTGTCTGTCTGACTGTTTGTTTATTTGATAATCTGTCTGTCTGTCTGTCTGTCTGTTTGTGTGATGGTCTGTCTGTTGGATAGTCTGTCTGTCTGTCTGTTGGGTGATCTGTCTGTGTTTCTGGTGGATGGTCTGTCTGCTTGTCTGCCTGTCTGTCTGTTTGTCTGTCTGTTTGTTTGTTGGATGGCTTGTCTGTACCAGTCTTTCTGTTCGTCTTTCAGTCATGTCATGTCTTTCTTTCACTGACATAGCCTGACACCTGTCTGTCTGTCTGTCTGTCTGTCTGTCTGTCTGTCTTTCGAGTGGATTGTCTGTCTGTTGTATGGTCTGTGTCTCTGTCTGATGGGCTATCAATATATCTGTCTGTCTATCTGTCTGTCTGTCTGTATCTGTCTGTCTGTTTGTTGGATGGTCTGTTTGTCTGTCCATCTATTGGATGATCCATCTCTCTGCCAGTCTGTCTTTTGGATTGTCTGTCTGTCAGATGGTCTATGTTTCTATCTGATTGTCTTTCTATCTGTTAGATGGTCTGTTTCTGCCTAAAGGTCGATCTGTCTTTCGGTAGTATGAGAATCAGAATCAGTATCAGAAAGAGCTTTATTGCCAGGTATGTTCACACATACGAGGAATTTGTTTTCGTGACAGAGCTTCTACAGTGCAACAGAATTACAGAAAACTAAAAAACAGATAATAAATATATTTTAAAAAGTAGTGAATGCAATATACAAATTGACAAGTGTATGTACAGGTGTATTACTATATACAACATAATATGTGCAGCTGTTATGTGCAAATTGGCATGTAAAGTGTGTTGTTAAATAAGTGTATGTGTGCATAAAAAAAGTGTATAGCAGGTAGTGATGTTGGTTCCACAATTATTATCATCATCAAGTGTTCATGAGATGGATTGCCTGAGGGAAGAAACTGTTTCTGTGTCGGGCTGTTCTGGTTCGCAGTGCTCTGTAGCGTCGACCAGAAGGTAAAAGTTCAAAGAGGCAGTGTGCTGGGTGTAAGAGGTCCAGAGTGATTTTAGCAGCCCTTCTGCTCGCTCTGGATAAGTACAGTTCTTGGAGAGTAGGGAGGGTTGTACCAATGATTCGCTTAGCAGTCCGAACTATTCGACGTAGTCTTCGGGGGTCGGATTTGGTAGCTGAGCTAAACCAAACAGTTATTGAAGTGCAGATGACTGATTCAATGATGGAGGTGTAGAACTGTTTCAGCAGCTCCTTTGGGAGGTTGAACTTCCTCAGCTGACGAAGAAAGTACAGCCTCTGTTGAGCTTATGTCTGAAACCTGTCTCTCTGTCTAACCAACTGTCTATGTAGTGGTCTAGGACTGTTTTATTTTCTTCAAAGTTTTCTTCACCCCAAAAAATAAATAAAAATAAAATAAAATAACTAAACAAAACAAAACTCAAATACTCTATTAAAGTTATATTTTCAGTTAGGAATTAGCTTCTTTTCAACCAACACATTTTTGGTAAATTGAGGTATTGTCTCTCACCTTTAAACTGCCAATAAAGAAATAGAGAGATTGAAAATACTGTATAACATGGCGGTTTATTTATATCTTAACAAGATACAGCATTTGTTTAAAATACTTCAAGATCAAAACAGGCTGTACATGGCGCAGTGGGTAGCATGTTCACCTCACAGCAAGAAAGGTCGCTGGTTCTAGTCTCAGCTGGGTCAGTTGGCGTGAATTGGGTAGGCTAAATTGTCCATAGTGTATGAGTGTGTATGGATATTTCCTAGTGATGGTTTGCTGCTGGAAGGGCATCTGCTGCGTAAAACATATGCTGGATAAGTTGGTGGTTCATTCCACTGTGGCGACCCCTGATTAATAAAGGGACTAAGCCAAAAAGGAAATGAATGAATAAATGAAGATCAAAACAGTAAAAAAAGCACCACTCAAAATTAGAAGCGAGATTATAACCTTTTAAAATCCCTTCAAAAACAGAATCTGTCCATCTTGTCTGTCTGCCTGTTTCTCTTTGTAAATGATTGCTATTTTTCTCTGTTTCTTATTTCCCTTTGGTTTGCTTGAGTATAATTAGACCCTTTTTTCCCTCATGCCAGTAAAAGAACCGAAGCTTTCACACATTTAAAGGTGTACGAAGGCCGTTTTGCACCCCCTCCTATGTGAATGAGCTCATATGCTGAGAGTGTAGTTGTTACAATCCACACAAACCATGACACCTCACATGCATATGTATACGATCTATACCCAATTGGTCTCAGTTTTAAATGAGATTAAGCTGAGAATGTTATTTTGTGTGAATAGGCGGCACACACGCTCACACACACTTTATCATCTCTGTTTGTCTTTCATTATTTTCCTTATTAGCACGAGCAAACATCTTTGTCTTCATTCTGCAAGGGAAATTGTTTTTCGTCAGCCGATTTAGCATGCGGGGAGGGAGAAAAAGAAAGAGAGCAGTGAAAATGGAAATTGATTGTATTGTTTTTGCATTAAATCTCTCCGTGGCAATCACTCCGACAAGTGGTGAGAGAAACTGGAGGGAGTGGAAAGGAAAGGAGGGCATTGGGGAAAAAGTAAAGGAGGAATGGAGGAGAAACTGGGCAGTCAGACAAAAAAATGGAGGGATAACAGAGGGAGGTGAAGACAGCAATGGCTGTTGAGGGATGAAGAAAACACAAAGGAACATCAAGATGGAGGGAAAGAGAGAGGGGAAGGTGCGGTGGTGGGTAGCTTGGTTCATGTTCAGTGAAGTGGAGTATTTAATTTAACAAGATGAACGAGCTGCCCAGTACGCTGGTTTTCCCCCCTCTTCCCATCTTGGAAAGGATGAAGTGTGCTGCCCTTCTCTCCTTTGAGGTCAGGCCATGATGTTTCCCAGAGGTAATGAAAGTCAACCTAACAGGCAAGCCCACATCATGTGACGCCGCTACAGTTTAGTACTACATCGATTTTTGATTTCCGTACTTAAACTGTTTGCTCCAAAACAAAGAACACCAAAAAGAGCAAACATATGGGTACTGGAACGCCACTTCACAGGTCTCCGCTGGCTAATGTTCAAAGTCGAAAAAGGACAATTAGAAGATGTCAGAGGCGAATGTAGGATTTGAACTTTACTGATCTGAGCTCCCATTGGATTGGGTGAATGCAAGTTCACTACACTTAAAGGTGCATTAGGCGATTGTCTTCAGAAACATTTTTTTTGTGCTGGTTGAAAGTCTCTTCACTTTCCAATCAATGTTATAATAGTTTTGGATTTTTCATTAGTTTTATTTTTTATTTCGTTTTTGACTTTTTGTTTTCAAATGAAGTTAGTTTTAATTAGTTTTTAGAAGCAGATTTACTAGTTTTTATTAGTTTTTAATTTTGAAATTGCTTAGTTTGGTTAGTTTTTATTAATTTCAGTGTTAGTTTTAGTTGTTTATTTGTTGTTTTTGTGTAAATTAGGATATTTGTTAGGTGCAAGATTTAAAATCATCAGAATAAATACTGTATATTAAAACTAAAGTTAAAAATTTAAAAATTTTATTTTTTTAAGCAAGAACACTAACATCTACCACTACATCTACCTATCTTCAAACTCAAATACAACAGACCACAAGATAGAAGCCTTAAGTAAAATATGTGGTCAAGGCTGCTTCTGAGGTTGGATACATAGTAGTGATGGGAAGTTTGAATCTTGATTGTGAACCAGATCTTCCCAAGTTTGGACTCAACATATCAAAAGTATGTAGTCAGCAATCATAATTTCAGTCAGTTAAAACATCAGCATGATCTGAAAAGTTTCTTACAATTATGTTTTGCAACCCAACTGAAGCATTATTCACTTAAATAAATTCCATTACGACTTTCTGTTATGAAATAAACGTACGTTTCGCCAGCTACTCACATTTAAGCTCTCGGTTTACCTGCGCTGCAGTTGTCAAAGTTTGCTTCAGTCACAGAAGGCTGTCATGTACTTTTTGTGTTTGGTTCACTGAATCACACATGTGCAGTATTATCAGTTCACCACTTCTCAAATCTGATCTCAGTGTACAGTTCTAATAACTGAATAACTCAGTATGTCATCATCTTAGAATTATAAGGTTCTATCTGACATTTTTGTCAAAATTAAGTTATTAACATATTTTTATTAAATGACAACTTATTTACATTATGGCATGTTTTTTAGTTGTTTACATTTTGAGACGTTTTATAAAAAAAACAACTAATGTTACACACATACTGTTTGCTATATGGAATGCAAAAACTTTGAAGCTCAATATCTTAAAATCATTCCGAACGCAGATAGAACCTTATAATTCCAAGGTGATGATATATTGGTTTATTTCCAGTCAGAGGGGGTATCAGGCATGTTAAAAAAGTAAGTAGTTTGTGGATAAGAATGCTTACTGCAGATGCAAACAAAAACAAAGAGTGGACATGACAGCAGCACGGTGACAACATTAAATATGACCCATTTGATTTAACACATTTGTACCCATTATTGGGCACAAATGTGTTAAATTAATACTCTTAAGTGTCTGCTCGGGTCATATTTAATGCTATCACCATGCTGCTGTCATGTCCACTCTTTGTTTTTGTTGGGGGACTACCAGCGAGGATGACTGAAGGAGGACCGGCCTGATCTGGCCAATGGCAGCAGGAATACAGACTCTGAGATGCCGTATGGGTCAAAGTAAATAGATTTACTTTAAAAAGTTTTTGCTATAATTCTACTTAGTTTCAGTTAGTTTTCTATGTACACAATACAGTTTCAGTTAGTTCTAGTTTTTTAAAGAAACTCTGTTAACAAAAATTATTTGGATTTTTATTTTTCATTTTTTTATTTGTTTTCGTTAACTATAATAACCTTGATTCCAATAGTAATGATTAAAGTAAATGATCTAAATGTATTTACATGTATTTAAATTTTCTGGGTAAGGCATAAGACTAAAAAAATGTTAATCCAATTATAATTTGTTGGGCCTGATAATTCCCATAATTCTTATAAGTAGCCCAACCTGTCTGTCAACAAATGTAAATTTGTATAACTGCGCACCCGTTCACACAAACAGATCCGCCGTTTGCATGTGCATGCACGCTGTGTTAACGTAGACATGAGAAAAAGAGTGACAGAGGTGAAAACAAAAGTGAATCAAAACTTTGAAAAAACCTGAATCAATATTTTAGTTACTTTTGCAGGCTGGAGGAAGGACGACAACATGGCTGAAGTATTTCTTTTAGACAGGTAATGTCATGTAGATGTCAAAGCTCATGTAGATTGTGTTGTATTTTCCATTTGCTTGATGAATTGAAGTTAAACTGTTATTCCACACTAATTGAACATAAACCATTCTTCCACATTTGAGAAATATAAATCACAATAACTTTAGATTTTTAATACTGACACTGAAAAATGTTATCTTCTTAGAATTGAGAAGTTTTTTTTGTCTATCCTCAAGTAAAATACAAATATATAAAACAATTTACAATCCCAATAAAAATTTTGTCTCAAGTCCTCAAATAGCTTTCTCAAATTTTAACTATTTTTAACTTGACATGCTGTACTACCATTTCAGCACTTGTAGGGAAGAGATGATGAGAAGCAAAGCCTCAAATAGCAAGACTCTGTACTGACCAAAGAATGAACCCAAACTGATGACCCCATCTGATGCAGGTGTCTAATAATCACAAAAAAGATTAGAACAAATGCTGCCTGTGTGAGCAACTCATTATTCTTTAGGCTTTTTTGTTAACAAAGTAATGCTTTTTTTTTTTTTACTAAAGAAGTAATATTGCTTATACTGTAAATGATGTGATTGCAGACACAAGTGAAATCAGCTAGTCCAGCGCTGTACTTATGGAGAACACAATTATGAGCAAATGAAACTGTATTGTTTGCAAGTTGTTGTTTTAAGACTATGGGTAGATTTAAAATAAGATATAGCGAAGGTGGCATGTAATATTTCAAGCACAATAAAGCATTTAATGCCAGTCATCAGCCAGTTGATGTCCAAACTAACAACATAAATGCATGAATTTAATAAAATGTTTCAACAGTTGTCAATCCGTTTCTGAAAAAAACTAGGCACACTTTCAAGCACAACTTACTTAGGGAATTGTTCATAAATGTCATTAGAAGCACTTATTTTTCATGATCTTTCAAGTATTTTTCCTCCTTAAAAATGCAGTAGGTGATCTGCTCAAATTCTATTTGCTAGCATAATAACTTTGAAACACAATCCCTCCTCTGCGGTCCAAAGCAAAATAATAGTTTTGAAACATGACATTACCTGTCTAACAGAAACACTTCTGGTTACGGTGTCATCCTTCCTTCAGCGTGCAAAGTAACTCCAATATTGATTCAGGATTTGAAAGTTTTGATCCAGCATTTGTTTTTACCACTGTCACTTACTCTCTCTCTCGCGTGCACATGCAAACGACGGATCTACGTGAACAGAGGTGTGCAGTTGTACAAATCTACATTTGCTGACAGACAGTTTGGGCTACTTATCAGAGTAATGGAAATTATCAGCCTGGCAAATTTTATTGGACAAACATTTTTTTTGTCTCATGCATTACCCAGGATTTAAAGTACATATAAATACATTTAGATTATTTACTTTAATCAATCATTGCTATTGGAATGTGAAGAGAATTTCAACCAGCACAACAAAACTATTTAACTAAATATTTTCTGTCAATGACTTTCTTTTTTTGCAGTGAAAGAGAAATGTGAAGGCTGTCCATCATTTTGACAGATTACACACAGTGATCTAACTTTGACACCATCCTTACCATTTTTTATAAAAGTAAAAAAAACATCTGCTCTGCACCATCCAGCAGGAGCTGCAGAGTCACTGCAGCAGTAGTCAGATTTTACATGTGTGACAAGAGTTAAGCCATGTTCAGACTACACAATTTTAATAGTCTTTTATGACAGCCAATCTCTGAGCATATGCGATTTTTGTCTTAATAAAACCTTGATGTGGGTACCAAATATTCCATACTACATGTGGCTTCCTGATCAATCATCACATTACGTCCATGATGCACGTTCTGTCTTCAAGAAATCACATACATTACTAATGATAAATGGCCACAAACACACACACACACACACACACACACACACACACACACGTGTGTGTTTTCTGACTAAAAACTTTCATTCATTCGTTCATTTTTTTTTTTGCTTAGTCCCTTTATTAATCTGCGGTCGCCACAGCGGAATGAACCACCAACTTATCCAGCATATGTTTTATGCAGTGGATTCCCTTTCAGCTGCAACCCACCACTGGGAAACACCCATACACACTGATTCACACACATACCCTACGGACAATTTTAGCATACCCGTGCAGAAGCAGTTTTTTAGAAACGGTTGTAAACAGCAGCCCTGCAATAATGTTAAACAAACACTAATGTTACTTCAAATTAAAATGACAATGATACTGCTGTTTACCTTCAAAGAGACAGCACTGCATTGTGAATGAGAACAAAATGAGTGGTGTGTTAACTTACAATGTTAGTTCCACTATACTCAACGGGCTGCTGAAGCTTTGGCTACAGAAAACTGGACTGTTGCCATAACTCAACAAATCTTTCTTCCATTTCATAGATATACTTTACAGCACAGCCCTCTCTCTCTTTCATTTTGTCATTTTTAAGCTGTGTACGGAAGAGATTAGGATGTCAACGACATCCATGTGACTAAATGAACGACGTGGGAAAAAAAAAAACATAAACATCCTAGACTTTTTGGGTTGACGTCATGGTGTTGCAGATATGGCAGCAGTTGTGTACTGACTGACACACTAAACAAGAGAAAAGGTCCTGACGCCCATTTGGAAAAATGAAACAAATCATGTAATCTAAATGGGACTTTAGAAGAGGTGATTGACAAAACTATGGCAGAGATTTGTTGCGCAGCAGATCCTATGCGTCTTTGACAAATATCTTGTAATGAATGTTTAGTACCTATACAGTACTCAATGTTCAGTCTGCCCTATACACTTCACAGTCTGTGAAAAATGAACGTACCTTGACTTCTTTACACTAGAGTAAAACCAGAAACCAAGAGAACACTGGCATCATGTCACTTGCTACATGTTTGCACAGAAAGTTTGGCCAGAGTAAAAATGGTCGTGCTCAACTGTTCCTGGCTTCTCTCAAGGTTTTTCCTTCACTTTGGTCAGTTGGTGAAGTTTTGTTCCCCGCCTCTGTCGCCACTGGCTTGCTTGCTTGGTTGGGACTTGTGGAGCTGCGCGTTGATGGGATTTGCTCCTCAGTGTTTGGACTTTCAGAAGTAAAAATTAGCAGTTTTCAACGAGGTGGATTTTTATTTATTTTGAGTGTTTGTCTGTTTGCATGGACACTTACTATGTAATATACTCATGCAAATAATGCAAATAACTACATTCATACTTGCATTTGGCGTGAACACTCTGTATCATTCTCAGAACTGTTTAAAGGTTCAAGACACCCTTGAGTACTTTTGAAAAAAGATTTTAACAGATTTGTGTGTGTTGAGCGTCAGTTGAGACGACGTTAGCACCTACCAGGTTTAATTCAGAAAACTGGATAATTTTGAGCTAATTTCATCTTCTGAGTTTAAAACCATTTTTGGGGTGGGATCAAAACGTCACTGATCTAGGGTCGATTTGCCTGTCCAGTGATGATGTGTCAGTTTTGTTATCCTATGAGAAGACCCTGCTTCTTAATTATTTATGACAGCACATGCTTTCCGAAGGCAAGGCAGACCTGCCAAGCTCTGAGACCGCATGCACACAAGTCATGCAGTATTTAGCCATTCATGAAGGGTCGTATGTGTTTGTTTCCATGATCCAATGGGTTTGTTGCATGTTTTTCCCCACAATGCTGTCAGGGGCGATACAGCAAAGCTGTTGGTTTACAGCAAGCATTTTTTTTTTGTTGGGAGAGCTATACGAGAATGCTGTGCAGTGCTGCTGTGTTCGCTTATGTTTAAAATCCTCCAGATTACCGGCAGGGCTAATGGTTGGAATAGATAGGGCAAAAGACCTGCTGCACTGCTATCCACTGTGTTTGCATTCAGACCCAGGATACAGGAGGAGAGAAGTCCTCTTCATTTATAATGTTTATATAAACATGATTATCTTTATAATGATATAACAAATTGTGGTTATGTTTATATGAAATTACGAATAACAAATGTAGCAGACCATTAAATTACTGTTTATTTTTTAGCATTTTACCTTTGTAAACTATAAAATCATGGGTCTCCTTACGGTTTGTGCGTCTTGTTGTGCATTTTGTAAGCCGACTGACAACAGTTATTCGCTCCCCTTTTTCCCCTGCTCTGTCGGCCACGCCCACTCCTCCCTCTGCCCGCAGAGCTCCATGCCCATC
This sequence comes from Danio tinwini, assembly GCA_903798205.1. NCBI lineage: Eukaryota > Metazoa > Chordata > Actinopteri > Cypriniformes > Danionidae > Danio > Danio tinwini. The sequence goes on from CAIGQZ010033001.1 coordinate 239,562, forward strand.
ATTAAGCTTTTTTTTTTAAATTCTGATGTATACTTGAATTGAAAAAGGGGGGTTTTATGAGCCTTAAGGTCCATGCAGACCAGGACTGGAGTTCAAGCAGATACAGAAAATCAGTTGAGATTACCTTAGGTATTTTTTTCTTTTGTTCATATCTTACATAAATAGTTCACCTAAAAAGAGAATTCTCTCATTAATTACCCTCATGACGATCCATCAAAAATATCCTCATTTGTGTTCTGAAGATGAATGAAGGTCACGCTTTTGGTACAACATCAGGATGTGTAAGAAATGACAGAAATTTCATATTTTAATTGGGATAGTTCACCCAAAAATTAGAATTCTGTCATCATTTGCCTAGTTAGTACTTGTTCAAAACCTGAGCATACGTAAACAAATTAATCCATTGAAAGCTTCTATGAACTTCTATCATATTTTTTTCCCTGTTGTAGAAGTCATGGATACCATAAACAGATTGTTATATACTGTAGATTATTCTGAAATTTGTATGATCCTGTCCATCAAACCGTTGTGTCTAGAGCAGTCTAAATTGTAAATTATGTTGTTAATTATGTTGTAAATTAGTTTATTGTGCACTCTTCCAATGAAGACCACTGTTTACTTTTTGCAATGGAAAACACAAAAATAACAAAAATTAATAAACGAAACAACAGTTTTTAGGTTGCAGACAGTAGAAAGAAAATAAATCTGTCGTTTTCTTTTGTCATTTTAGTAGGGATTACATTTTCACTGTCATGACCTCACTGTGGTTATTTCTTTATTCACACCTCCTGTTCACACCTGACTATCTCATGCTAGATTAGACACGTGCCACTATACAGTACCTCTGAGTCTTCCTTAAGGAGTTTTTCTTTAAATTACATGTGACAGCAATGGCTGACCTTCTCATCAAAGATTTGAAATTATTTAAATCAGTCTTAACATGATTAAAGTTCACCCAAATCTGAAAATAGGTTGTTTTAAATTAACAGGAAATTACTCGCCTTCATAAATATCACTCATTAGGTCTTTTTAAGATTAATGACACTGATAAACTACAGTATAAAGTTGGAATAACTTTCAGAACAATTTTATTTTTCAGCTGATGACACTAACCATTAATGAGATATATGCATAGCTAGTGTTTTTCAGCCAATGATAAACTTCTGTTGAAAACGTAACGTGACCATTTTCAGTTTTACAGCATCGATGATGTAAACAGACTCAAGCATTCATTTAGTTGTTGAAGTGTAAAATGAGATGATAGGCCGTGTAATCGCCAGCGCCTTCAGTAAGAGCTGGCTACTGCAGAAACTCCATTGAAAATACTGGGGTAAAATAAACTCATATTTTTAAGGGATGATGGGGGAAATGGACATTAATGCAGTGCTTCGGGCTTGGTCTGAGACCCTCTTTATATCGTATATCTATCAGGCAGTGAAAAGAAATCAGACCTTAAATGTGGCAATTTTATAATGGAAAGTGCTGAGGCTAGCTGGCTGAAATTGAAAGTCAGTGTGCATATAGCCAATTAGAATTTACAAGCTTAAGAGTGTTTTTTATATATACTGTTTGTATGCACAACATATCGCTTCAGCATCTATATACCAGTGGCTTGCAGTGTGGTTTGTGGCTGGTGAGGCACGACTCTTTCACCTTTCACCTCTTTCATCTTTCACGACTCTATCTACAAATATATGCACCCAATATATTTGGCAGTTACCGATTGTGTTTCATATATCATATCAGCATTCCTTCTTTACACATGGCAGGTATATATTGGGCTAAGAATAAATGTAAAATGTATAGCGATTTCAAAATGACTCCCAAAAACACCAAGGTGGATGCTACAGACAGTCTATAACAAGCGACACAGCATCACGGCGGATGCGCTGTCTCTCTCTCTCTCTCTCTCTCTCTCTCTCTCTCTCTCTCTCTCTCTCTCTCTCTCTCGCTCTCGCTCTCGCTCTCTCTCTCTCTCTCTCTCTCTTTCTCTCGCTCACACACACACACACACACACACACACACACACACACACACACACA
>CAIGQZ010033001.1:241614-266814 GCA_903798205.1 Danio tinwini
CACACACACACACACACACACACACACACACACACACACACACACAGGATTTGCACACTGGTCTTACCTTTACTTGTAAATGAAGTCTTAAAATGACTTTAATTACTTTGAAATGATTGCATTATCTTCCGTCCCATCCTTTGAAGCAAGCCCTTTAGCTCACGCATTGGTCGTCCATTATTTATTCACATTTTGAATAAAAGTCAAATTTTGAAAAACTGTTTGAGCTGATATATTAATGTTATAGCCACGATTTTTGCAGTCAGTCAGAGCAAAACATAAAATAATGGACTCCTATTGAACTTTCCTGCATAGAAGAGCAACCACTGAACAAGAATAACCGTGAGCTCACATGTGCCCCTTCATTGCGGCAGAGCTACTGCCTGCCTCACCTCATGTCTTTTCAGTGCTGCTGTATGTCAGAACACTAATACTAATTAATGATAGACATTTGTTAAAAATACAACTATTAAATGGAAATTGAGGACATATAATAAAACAATTAGTAGTTTACAATGTATAATAACATTTGATTAAAGCATTACATTGGTAGCTTACAGTGAGTAAGCAAAAGGCACATGCTGAACCTAGTGTGCAGGGGATTGGACAATCTGACTGAGGCATAGCTCGGTGCTGCCTCACCTCTCTTCCTACGCTGGTAATTGAACAGGAAATATGCAAAATACTGCAAAATATGCAAAATACTTTTGATCATAAAAATTATTGAAATCATTTGAATCATACAGAAATTGCATTTATAGCACAGATCAGTGGACAATTATTTATTTTATCATTAGTATACATCTCATGATGGCAGGTGAGGATGATGTCACCTGCCTCTCCTGACCGCACGTCGCTGCTAAAACGTAACTTGTACGTCTGCAATAGTCACACCACAGAGTCTGCAATGTTGAGTCTGGATTATAGTTGAGCAGGAGACATACTGTAGGTCAGGACACATAAAATTTGTGGAGTCACTGCAGAGTTTAACAATAGGTTAAGTGTGATTTCACCAAGTAGGACATGTTCAAGTGTAAGACATGACATCTACAGGTATGTTGATCCTAGAACAATATTTCAATCAGATTTAAGGGATATGTTTACAGTTTATGTTAAATTTCGGCTTACACTTAGGGTTATGTACTTCTAGATGATTGTTCTACAACTATTATTCCCCTCAGATTTTGGGGATAATTTACAGTTAAGGTTGGGTTTAGGGGTATGAATTAGGTATGGATTACATTTTCAAGCACAAATTATGTTCCTGAATCCCGAATCAACATAGATGCTAATCCAGGATAGCATCCTACTTAGCAAAATCACACACACACACCTTTAACCATAATAGAGTGAAAGGATGTGACTTTTAAAAGCATTCAGGCATAGGAAATTGTACCATTTGTAACTTTAATAACAATTAATTTATTTAATTATTTATTCTATGCACTATTAATTTACAGTTGATTATTTAATTTATGGACCTGGATATTGTTTGAAAACAAAGTTTTTTTACTCTTCTAAAGCATAAAAATACCATAATATGTTTGCAGATATTTAAGAAACATGCCAAGTAAACATACTTGTTTAGCTGAAAAAACAATGCTGAAGTCAGATATTCTGCTTTGAAAATGTTTTTTTTTTTTTTCGTGCCGGAACGCTGTCTTTATGTTCTTTTAACCTGCACAATGCCAGTTTAGCCAATTATATTTTAGCACTCCGGGTTGCCTTGGTGGAAAACCGTGTATTTAATTCATTCATTCATTCAGAAAGGCTCTGAAAGCATGTGTCCGTGAGCGAAATGCGACCTCCGGTGGACAGTAACGTTAGCAAATTGTGAAATGAGACAGATTCAGTTCCACATGAGGTTATTAATTAGCAAATGATAAAAATATTACGAACGTAAGCATTAGTTGAGCAGGTTAGCCTACATTGTAACCATGTGTTCTAACAATACGGTTTGTGACGAGATACGCAGTGATGAGCAGTTTGGCTGTTTGCACCAGACGAAACACTACAAAAATTTAAATACAGCCTTTCAGAAAGACTTTCAGGGCGTTGCTTTTATTTAGAACATGGTTTAAAATCACTCACTCCTGTCCTAAATCTGGCAACATGTGCTTCCATTTGTTTTGATCCAGGAATGCAATACCTTGTTTAACCACTGGGTGTCAAATTTACATATTTCACCTTTAAAACATCATTTGTGGGTTGTGCCCTATTGTGTTGATCTATGCTTGTAGATTGTTTATTATACTTTATGCCGATGCACTGCTCTGCTGAATCATTCCAATGATTAATAATTTATAATTTTTATAATTTAATCTAATTTGTAATTTATATAAAATTATAAATTCTTTCCAAATAGATCCATTTCAGTCATTTGGTTCTCTCTCTATATAGCAGATAATCTAAATATTGCAATGGCAGATGATTGAGTAAAGGTGTTAAGTGTGTCTTAAATGCCATGTCAGTCTTCAGAAATTTCCCACTGCATTGATCATTCAAATCAAGTTCACCTTTCACAGATCATTTGCTTTCATTAAACACTGGGTCATCATCCCCTGGCTCTCATGACACTCAAAACAGAATAGAAGTCATTATCAAAATGCCAAATGCTGATCTCTTCCACACAGCTGTCAAGTTCAATTTCTGTTTGTATTGTCTTAGTTAAAAGACACCCAGACCTCTTTCAAACCCAAAGAAAACTAGAGCAACGTGTATTAATCTTGCACAATGAATCTACTATACAAGCAGCTTTAAAAATAGGTTATGTTTTATCTGTTATTAATTTCATTAAAGCAGCACAACACTAAATGGATAATAATAATAAGGATATTCTAAACTTAATAACTTTTGTACGCAACAATGCAATAACATAATGGTTCTATAAGCTTTAAACAAGCCTTTTTTAGGCCTCTCTTCTTTTCTCTCAGAATCAAACTTTGTTCCTCTGTGTTTTTCATATTGCTGTTGCCCTTGAAGTAATTGGTAAAGCTTGTAAAGAAAGTTTTTTTTATTGTGTGTGTGTGTGTGTGTGTGTGTGTGTGTGTGTGTGTGTGTGTGTTTGTGTGTATGTTTCCTGCTTGTTCTTGTGTGAAATAATCTTTGTCATTCATTCAGACTCAGTGGATTAGCAGGTATTCACCCTCCAGTGAGCTCAGTGTCTGTTCTGTACTCTCTGTGACCCTTTGCGCAAAACCTTGCAGTTCTAAGATTTTTATAGTTAGATTTTTCTCCCCTTATTCAGTTTATTCACAGCTTTAATGTTCTGAAAAGACACACAGAATGCTTGTCTATGAATTCTCTGGACCATTCGTTTGTCAGTGCCTGATCTGCTTCATTTACAGCTACTGCTACTGTGTTTATATTATTATTTTTAGTTCTCGATGTTGGGATATCGGATATATATATATATATATATATATATATACATATATAAATATAATATATAAATATAAATAAATATATATATAAAGGTTTATAAACTTTTCATTTTGATGTTCACAGGACTTTAATGCTGGACTGGCCATTGCTGTGGTGGATCTGACGGCTGCATGTGTGAAGCAGTTTGAGAGGAAAGGATTGGAGATCACTACACCCTTTAAATCCTTCTGGTAAACTTATATACTGTATTTTAGCATAAGTTCAGGTAAAAAGAACATTTCATCAAAATAAACTATATTAACATAAATTGGCCAGTTGATGTTATTTTAAACTGATTTCAGATGACCTTCAAATTGAGATAAGCTTCTTACCTGGACTTTCTTAATATCTCTTTTTTTAATATCACGCTTAAAAAACCCATCAAAGTTTCACTTAAGGTCAAACTTGGAGGATTAAGAGCTCTAAGTGTAAATATTAATTTATTTATGCGGATGCATCTGGATTAGAAGTTCAGAGAAGCTCAAAATTTCAAACACAAGTTCTGGTTATAGGAGGATTAATGTTTCATATGCTTTATTAATTTTTAGCACTTCTAGTGAAATGACAATAAATTGTCCAGTATGTAGACCCTAAAGCAGTGCTGGGTAAATTACTAAAAATAATTAAGTATTAATTACATCATTTAAATTGTATTTAAATGACTTGAGTCATTCAATTAATACAACCTGTATATAATGTTCAAATACATCCATTTTGAAATATCATCATACTTTTTCTATAACTGCACTTTATAACTTATACCTGTATCCTGCACTTGCTGCTATTGCACTCCTGGTCAGGCCTAAACTGCATTTTGTTTCCTTGTACATGTGTAATGACAATAAAGTTGAATCGAATCTAATCTAATCTACACTCTTAGAAATAAAGGTACAAGAGTTGTCACTGGGGTGGTAACTTTTTGAAAGGTACATATTTGTACTTAAAGGGTCCTTATTAATACCTCAAGGGTACATATTAGTACAGAAGAAGTACGAAAGTGTACCTCTTAAAATTTGTAGGTACTAATATATACCTTTGAGGTACCAATATATACCCTTTAAGTACAAATATGTACCTTTCATAAAGGTACCACCCCAGTGACAGCACTTGTATTTCTGAGAGTGTAATTACTTGACTCAATACTAAAAATGCATATAAATCCCAGCACATAGACAATAGAAATTAAACTTTTATCTCTTAAATATCCGGCAAAATTGATCTTTTAGTTTTGTTTAAAAATGTAACACTTAAAAAGTGTGTAACACAGCACTAAGTGAATGAAAACATCTAGCTGAGGTTTAAATCTGAAAGTGCACCGTGTTTAAAACTATTAATTCTTTAACAAAATTGTCGACTCAGAGTCGAATAAATAAATCGTGTTGGGTTCAGAGTTTTTGCCTGAACGCATGGACATCGATACGGTACCAAATATAAAGTGCTTGATCCGGTAAATTGTGAACGTGCCTTTCCCTTCAGACACTAGCGGAGCGCAGTGGATCATGGGATTGATCATGACGCGAAGATGACGATCACTGACATACAGAGATTCGGCTGTGGGGAATAAACAGTTAAAGTTCATTTTCACAACAATACCACAGTATAGCCTAGTCTAGTGCTGTGTTTGTTTCTGGCATTTTTCTGATGATTGATACAATAACCTACGTTGCAATGTGGGACTCATCGTCCGTTTGCTATTATGTATGTTAATCTATGTTAATACAGGTTAAATCTGTATGAGGCTATTTCACATATCCCGTCCAAAACCATGTTGAAAACGCGACTCGTGCTTCTTTCTTTACAGATCTGAACTCGCAATCCTTTGACATTTGTATTTGCTATGACCACCATCAGCTGTTCCTACACACCCGCAACATGGTCAAAAATAGTTTAACTTTTGCCACTGTGTGAATTAATACTGAATATGTGTCGTTGTAATTACTTAGTGGAGTAATATGCTGGTGTTTAACTGTATTCCCTTAATGCACTCCTGCATTGGGCTCTCACTTACTCTGTGTGTTACTTCATAACCGTGGTGGGTGTTTCTCTCTGTCTCGCGCTGAACCCAGTCAACCAATCACAACAGACTGGGTAATCGGACCAATCAGCGCAGATTAGCATCACACAAAGGAGGGGTTTGGGAACAAATAAATCGCTGAACAAATCATATGGCAGTTGTTGGGATAATTAGGTAAAAATAAATGCATATTATAAGACAATGAACGTATTTTTGACCTTGCATGCATATCAGCCTGTTGTTAGAGACCCCTAAAACCAAAATAGGACCTTTTATAATGCAAAATTTTAAACAGCATGTGTATCAAAACTCGAAATGTTTCAAAGTAATCACATGATATTCCATCCATACAGTGCATCCGTAAAGTATTCATAGCGCTTTAGTTTTCCCACAATTTTTTATGTTACAGCCTTATTCCTAAATTAATTTCATTCATTTCCTCAAAATTCTACACACAATACCCCATAATGACAATGTGAAAAAAGAGTTTTTGAAATTGTTGCAAATTTATTAAAAATAAAAAACCTGAAAAATCACATGTATATAAGTATTCACAGCCTTTGCTCAATACTTTGTTGATGCACCTTTGGCAGCTTTTGAATATGATGCCACAAGCCTGGCACATCTGTCTTTGGAAATTTTTGCCAATTCCTCTTTGCAGTACCTCTCAAGCTCTATCATGTTGGATGGGAAGCGGCGGTGTACAGCCATTTTCAGATCTCTCAAGAGATGTTCAATAGGGTTTAGGTCTGGGCTCTGGCTGGGCCACTCAAGGACATTCACCGAGTTGTTGTGAAGCCGCTTCATTGATATTTTTGGTGATGTCCTTTGGGTCATTGTCCTGCTGGAAGATGAACCGTCGCCCCAGTCAAGAGCACTCTGAAGCAGGTTTTTATTCAGGATGTCTCTGTACATTGCTGCATTCATCTTTCCCTTTATCCTGACTAGTCTTCCAGTTCCTGCCTCTGAAAAACATTCCCACAGCATGATTCTGCCACCACCATGCTTCACTGTAGAGATTAGCCTGGTATTAGCCTGGTGATGATTGGTGCTTGGTTTTCTCCAAATGTAACGCCTGGCATTCACTCCAAAGAGTTCAATTTGAATCTCATCAGACGAGAGATTTTACTGTAGTTACTTATGGTCTGAGAGTCCTTCAGATGCCTTTTGCAAATTCCAGGTGGGGAGTGGCTTCTGTTTGGCCACTCTACCATACAGGCCTGATTGGTGGATTGCTGCACAGATGATTGGTCTTCTGTAAAGTTCTCCTCTCTCCACAGAAGAACGCTGGAGCTCAGACAGAGTGACCATCGGGTTATTGATCGCCTCTATGACTTAGGCCCTTTCTCCCCCGATCACTCAGCTTAGATGGCCGGCCAGCTCTAGGAAGATTCCTGGTGGTTCCAAACATCTTCCACTTACGAATGATGGATGCCACTGTGCTCATTGGAACTTTCAGAGCAGCAGAAATTTTTATGTAACCTTCCCCTGCTTTGTGCCTCGAGACAATCCTGTCTCAAAGGTCTACAGACAATTCCTTTGTCTTCATGCTTGGTTTGTGCTTTGACATGCACTGTCAATACTGAGACCTTATATAGACAGGTGAATGCCTTTTCAAATAATGTCCAATCAACTGAATTTACCACAAGTGAACTTCAATGAAGCTGCTGAAACATCTTAAGAATGATCAGTGGAAACAGAATGTACCTGAGCTCAATTTAGAGCTTCATGGCAAAGGCTGTGAATACTTCTGAACATGTGATTTTTCAGCTTTTTTATTTTTAATACATTTTCAACAATTTCAAATTTAATTTTTTTTAAAACTCTTTTTTCACATTGTCATTATAGGGTATTGTGTGTAGAATTTAGAGGAAATAAATTAATCCATTTTGGAAAAAGGCTGTAACATAAAATATGTGCAAAAAGTGAAGCGCTATCAATACTTTCTTGATGCACTGTATATTGACATAAATTTTCTTAAACATTTAATTGTTTTTTGCAATAGTTGTAGAATTGTTGGATAAATCTATCCTTCTTTATTTGAAAAATTTAATTACTGTTCAGTGTCTGAATAATGAAAATATAAATATACAGTTGGTGTGGTTCTCTGAATGTAGACCTAATATTATCATGAACAAATTTCTCAATTCATTTCTTTAAAATTTTTTCATAAGCATAAGCAATTGTCTTGATAAATAGAGTAATTCTGCATAATCCTTTTGTTAAAAAAATAACCAAAAAAAACCCCAGTTACTCTGCTTCTGTGAATTGATTCATACAGAACGGTTGAAATTATGTGCAGTATTTAAGCAAGTATATCATAAAAAATGGTAATTAAATTACCTATAACAGAAAATAGTCTCTTACCTTTCTTTTTCAGAGGAAAAGTCATTTAATTACAGTATATTCTTTAGTTACTAATAACACCCAACACTGCCCTACATTATGTTGGCATTATAATAAAAACAAATAATATTTATTTTTTTCCAATACTAAATAATACTTGTTAAAAATGAATGAATGTTGACTTGTGAGCTTACCATGCTACCTAGAATTAAGTGGTCTCTATACCTGCAATATGTACATATTACACAGAAAATCAACTCACTGTCTTTTTGAAGCATAATTCTATTGTCAGCTTTTAAAAGATAAACAACAACAACAATAATAAAAAAACCTTCTGAAAATATTAAAATAGCTGTTCCAGTGTTGGACTGACCTATCCTGCTGTATAAAAAACTTTTTGTTGATCTTCTCTTCACAACTGCATTGCATTCAAGTGCAATATGTGTGGATCAACTGGGATTTCAGAGAAACTTAGAGGAAGACTTGTTGAAGCTCATAAGTCCAGGAAGAATTATAAAAGGATTTTACAGGTCCCGGTTGTCCAGAGTCAGACAGTTTACTCCTGGATGAAATTCTGCTCAATTTCGGCATTCCCTAGGATTGGGGAGTCCTGTTGCAACCTTAAGTTCAAGAACATGCTCAAGTTCTCCAACAGCATACAAAGTGAAAACAAAAATGCTGCATTCAGCCTGAAATTGTATGTTTTAATGTACTGTAGAGTGCAAAATATTATGAAAACATATTTCTACTTTGGGCTTTAAAAGTATTTTAACACTATACATTCCAAGTCACTTCTTAAACATACCAAATTAGCATAATGTCTGTATAATGAGGAAAATGTTTTTATGTACATAATGTACATAAACATACACAGTGTACAGCTTTATAACTTTATTATTATTTCATTAAAGGGAATCAATAAGTGAAATTTAAATTTTAATAGATGAAAATTACCACAAAATTTAAATTCTGTAATAATATACTCATCCTTCACTTGTTACAAACCTGTTTGAGATTTTCTCTTCTGTTGAACACAGAAGATATTTTGGATGATGAATATTTAATGGATAATGTTGGAAACCATCAACTATTGACATCCATTCATTCATTTCTTGGGCTTAGTCTCTATTTCAGAGGTCGCCACAGCGGATTAAACCACCAAATATTGATATCCAATTGTAGGAAAAACAGTTATACTATGGAAGTCAATTGCTACAGGTTTCCAGAATTTTTCAAACAAAGAAAGGATGTTTTGTGATAAGTGAAGGGTGAGTAAATGATGACAGAACTTTCACTTTTGACTCATTTTCATCTCTTTTATATTAGACAAATTTGATAAATTGCAACAGTTAGTGAGTCAGTGATGTTCAGTTACAAATCTTTTAAAATCATCACCAAGTGAGAGATGTCTATGGATGCTTTTCACAAGATTATGATAACACATTTAACAGTCATCAGTCATCTTAATTGCTTTAAATGTTAAATATATCTTAATTAAAAAAAAAAAAGTATAAGATGTATTTTCTATATCATGTTTGTTGCTGTTATCATACACTTTTCTTCCCTTTCTGTGAAAGTTGAGAAAATGCTATCATGGAGTTTTTTTATATTATTATTTGGGCAAATATCAAAATAAAACTTTTATTTGTTGTACTCTCCCACCATACCTAACTGCGATGACTTCCACTGCTGAGAAACCTGGATTTGTGAAACAGGCCCATTGCTCCCTATAGCAAATAATCCTATAAATCAGATCCTAAAACAAAAATAAAAATCCTTTTGCTGTGCACTGTAAAAAAATCCTTGGTTCCACACAACTGATTTATGTTGGGACAGCATGAAGGAATTAATTTAACTTACACATTTTTACAAATTAAAGTGGATTGAAAATAAAACAATTAATTTGTTGCAAAAAAAAAAACATTTTTTTAAATTTGTTGAGTTCTGAGTGTATATTCCTGTAGAAAACCTTTTATTAACTCTCACAACTGTATAAGGGGCCGATCACACCGAACGCACTTTGTGTTGAGAGGCGCCTTTTTTGAATGGTTTACCAACGACCGCAAGCGGTTTGTACGCTGCTTATGCACCCTGCACGCCTCTCGTTTTAACCGCCTGCTGCGCCTCACGTTTTTGCCTTTGTGCGCCATGCGCTTGCAGTTGAAAAAAAGTCAAGTCAGAGTGGAAAAAGCTCGTTATGTCAGTCGTATCCTTTTCATTCTCCAATCAAAGGAAAGCAGAGGCGGGGTTTCCGTTGAAGTGCCTGCAGTGTCTGTGTTGTCAAGACAACAACGGAGACTTTTGAAGATGGAGGAGAGACTTGTGGTTGCTGTTTTGAGTTATCTGGAGCTATATGACTTCACAAATCTTTAATATCACAATATTATTAAATATTAAAATTATATTAATATCAACAGCAACACTCTCGCACAATACCCAGCTGATTCAGTCATTGCCTAGCAACATAAAAAGGGGCACCTTGCTCCTTTTTTTTGTCAACAAAAAAGGCAGTGTGGTGCGCCTTGCATTTTTGGAATGTAAAGGCGCTTTTGGTGTGATCAGCCCCTTAGGTAGTATCTAAACCCACTTAAGTAAACATAAGTGAAAAGTGAATTTTATTTAGGAACTAATTTCGAGAGGATCTCATGCTTATGATTGACCACGGCATTAGCGATCATAAGATTTATCAATCAGATGAATCGAAACGTACATAAATAACCAGATTTTCTCACCTTAGTCCTCTTCGCCTTAAAGAATCCCCCCTCCATCGCTAATTCTCCCCTTCTTTCCTAGATTAACCTGGTTCAATGGTTAGCACTGCCCCCCCCCCCCCCCCAAGTACTCCAGTTTCCTCCTACAGTCCAGACATGCAGTATAAGTGAATTGAATAAACCAAATTGGCACAGTGAGTGTTTTAGTACTGCACATTTACTGCATAACCATATGCTACTATAGTTAGTGGTCCATTCTGCCGTGGCAACCCCTAATAATCAAAAATAGGCAGAGTGAACAAATTTAGGTATGGGTCTCGAGACCTACCTGAGCTCAGACTCCGCTTTCTCCTGATGAAACAAGAGGGAGCCCCGGGCTCAAGGATCATCAGAGCTCAGGGTTCTCTCCTGGGACAGCATGCCAAACACGCTTTTTTAGCAATCATCAGCTAAGTGTGAACTCTTGAAATAATTACAATTACTAATGCATATCTTTATGTTCCCTCTCACAACTTAGTTTGTAACGTTTGTCCAGGACCGGTGAAACTTTGCCTTGGTTGATTTATTAGAGCACACTTCCTTCTTGATAAGTGATTGCACCAACCCAAATAAAATATGGATTATACAGTTGAAGTTTACAAAAACATTAGTGTCAAGCCTCTGAAACTTTTTTGCCTGTGCATAATGAAATTGAGTGCTTAAATAGCAGGACAGTGTGAGATTTATGAAAGGCAGAGCAAACGCTGTCGATTTCCCCTTTTTTGAGCCTTTTTAGTATCAATTTAGATTTTTTTTTTCAGAGTTTGTTGCTTGCTGTTTTATTTTTCTAGCAGGCACTCTCTCATTACGACTGTCCTGCCGCTGTGATAGCATCCATCTGAAGCACACTCATTATTGATCTGTTTCCTCTTCCTCTCGCGTCTTTTTTTTTTTTCTTTCTAAATATCAGCTCTGTTATAACGGCAGTACAGTACAGGCATTGCTCACCTGTGACCCCACGCAATCTGATGTTTTCAACAAAGCAGCCATTTGCAGAGGCCTAATCGATGAGATGTTTTCGTGTTTGTTTTTTAATGATCTTTTTATGGCTGATGCAGAAAAAAAAACACCCAGATACAACAACAACAAGGAACAATGAAAAGCTATTGCTTTCTTTCTTTGGCTCACGCACACTGTTAAAGATTTTTCCTCTTTATCTCCTAGCTTTGTTTTTTATGGACGGGACAGAATATTGATCTGTTTGTAACTGCGTTCTAAACGCTGAGTGATGTGAGGACGGATGACTATTTAGTATTAGTTGTTGGCAAAATAATTGGAATTTTTCTAGGAAATGACCTATCAGGGTCTCTGTGCTCATTTAAAATGATGTGCGCAGAGGGGGTCATAATAGAAATAGAAAGCATATTCAGGGCTGTTACCGGTTTTTGCATTTAGACAGCGTTGTGTCTCATCACTGGCAATTATAACGCGATAATGAACGTTTAAAAAGAGCTATTTGCCATTGGTATTGGTTTTCTGTTTGACCTGAGCCCACTGAGAAACAAACTGTTAGGTTTAAAGCCAGGATAAATTTAACAAGCATAACTTCAGGTTTGTGTCTAATAAGTATTATGCATTTAATTTTTTTAAATATATGCTTTATTACACATAGAGGTGAAATATTACATAACACAAAGCAATACAATGGTGAAACTCTAGCTGAATACGCATACTTCCTATAGAAACTCTAGTCTGAAATTGCATGCTTCCATACTATATAGTACGCTAAAAACAGTATGCGAGCCTAGTAGTATGTCAGAACTCATAGAATTAGAAAAACTGTATGTGAGAAGTACCTACTATTTTTGGCAAGATTCTGAAGTGCGCATTGGATGGACACTACGCTATCACATAATGCAGAGAATTCATGAATGGAAGTGAAGTGATGCAACTGACGCAGGTAGGTCATGCGATAATGACAAAATGGCAGCTGTAGTATGTCCGAGTTCTATTCATACTTCTCACATTCATACTGTATAGAATATACTTTTATAATGGCAGAGTAGTACGATTAAATTCAAATGCAGTATCTACGAAGTACACTACCTGACAAAAGTCTTGTCGCCTATCCAAGTTTTAGGAACAATAAATAATAACTTGTCTTCTAGTTGATCATTTGATATCAGAAGTGGCTTATATGAAAGGCAAAGGCCTCTAGATTATGCTTATTTGACCAAAATAAAATATGATCATGCCTTGATTTTTAATTAGGATAGTAAGGTCTGGTGGGAATGGCAAATAAAGTGTTCTTGCTGGATTCCCAGAGTTCATTAAAATTATTTGGATTCATCTTCAATGCCTCCTCCTTCATCTTACCCCAGACATACTCAATAATGTTCATGGCTGGTCACTGGGCTGGCCAATCCTGGAGCACCTTGACCTTCTTTGCTTTCAGGATGTTTGATGTGGAGGCTGAAGTGTGAGTAGTGTTATCCTGCTGAAAAATTGCCCTCTCCGGTGGTTTGTAATGTAATGGGCAGCACAAATGTCTTGATACCTCATGCTGTTGATGTTGACATCCACTCTGCAGATCTCTCGCACACCCCCATACTGAATGGAACCCTAAACCATGATTTTTCCTTCAACAAACTTGACAGATTTCTGTGTGAATCAGGGTTTTAATGCAGGTTCCAATAGGTCTTCTGCAGTATTTGTGATGATTGGGATGCAGTTCAACAGATCAAGAAAAAGACCTTCTGCCACTTTTCCAAATGATCAACTCAAGATAGTTGAAGTCGAGTTATTATTTGTTTCTCTTACAACTGGGATTGACAACAAGACTTTTGTCAGGTAGTGTCGTAGGGGATTTCAGACGCAGCTAATGTTTTAACCTTTTTTTTTCAAACAAACAAGAAATAAAACAACATTAGGTCACCAGCTTAGACCCATAAACCTTTTGGTAGAAATGAAAAGAAACTAAAACAACAATAAAAATCACTGTTAGAGATAAACAGAGTAATCAATGAAACTATTTGTTATGGTATATGATTAAATAAGTGAAATGAAAATAACTTAATAAACTAATAAATTAAATAATAAAAAAAAGAGAGAAGAATAATAAGAAATAACGAGAGTAAATAAATAAACTAAAATCATAACTTAAATTAGAATCAAGGGAGAGTACTTGCCGGTATAATTTTTCTGATAGTATAATAACCTTGGATAAAATTTTCATCATGATATTGTGTTAACTGCTGTAAAATTATTTATTTTTAAATGTCTCTTCCCTATTTAACACAATATATTACATTTTAGAAAACATTTATACTCTTTTGTAACAGTAAACATGTCAGGCTACATAGTTAAAATAAACAATTGACTTCTACTAACTTCAAAAACACAGATTTCCTTACAACACAAAAAAACCCACTTAAACTTGTAACATAAAGCTTAGAAACGGTATAACAATTTTTTTTTCGGTTTTAATACCTTGACTTTTCCAAAATGCGGTAAACCTTGAAACCGGTTATCGTCCAATGCCTATTCACACAACAAATAGAACAGTACACCACAAGGACACATTTATACAAGTTGTTTTAAAAGCACTCCTACTATGCTATTTAAAGGTTGCTAATTTTGTTATTGCAGGTCTGCTCCAATAGGTTACTTCAACCAAGGCCCAAAACACTTGTTTTCATAATACAAATTGCAGATTCACTTTTTTCACATTGTCTGAAACATTCATTCAGTGATTTATACTCTGTAAACCCCTCATTTCCGAGAGCTTACTCTGCTCTGATTAGTCCAACCCATTAGTCTGATGGTTCAGAACATTTGCTTTCACAGTGAAAAAAACACAACACAAGTTTTCCAGGCTTCAGCTACAGTGTTTGATGGTCAAAACAGACTCTATTTAATAACAATTTAGTCCTTTTTGACATTGTGTGGCATTATTCAAATTAGTTTCAAGCCTATGTAGGTTTGTGCTGAAAGTAAACCTGGAATAAGTGATTATTCGATAGATTTAGATAGTTCAGTATTGGTTTCCTTTTTGAAAGACAGTAACTGTATTTATTATTCAGATCTGTAACTATTCCAGACTTTTTACATTTACAAACACATTACATATTACATAAAAGGTAATCTTCAAAAAAAGCCAAAAACCGAAATATGACATACACTCACCTGCCACTTTATTAGGTACACCTTACTAGTTCTTGGCTGGACCCCCTTTTGCCTTCAGAACTGTCTTAATCCTTCGTGGCATATATTCAACAAGGTACTGGGAATATTCCTCAGAGATTTTGGTCCATATTGACATGATAGCATCACGCAGTTGCTGCAGATTCGTTGGCTGCACATCCATGATGGGAATCTCCTATTCCAACACATTCCAAAGGTGCTCTATTGGATTGAGGACTGGTGACTGTGGAGGCCATTTGAGTACAGCGAACTCATTGTCATGTTCAAGAAACCTGAGTTGATCTGAGATGGTCTGAGATGATTCACGCTTTATGACATGGCCATATCCATGTTGTCCGGCAGTTTGACATGTGTACCTAATAAAGTGGCCAGTGAGTTTATATTGTTAACACTTAGACATCCCTTACTTTCACCAGGGTTACCAACAGAAAGCTGCACGAAAGGCACACAGTATGACCAAATGAACCCAATGTGAAATCTGTGTAAGGAAGTATCTTAAAATCTGAAAACTTTATCATGCAGAATATGAAAGAGTTTTAGTTGTGGCTAAATCATGCTATTACAACAGTATTTTACAAAAATTACAACAATTTTATGGAAAACACAGTGATTTTGTACGTTACTGTGGACATTTCTGAATCTTGCAGTAGTCAAAAATGAAAAGGTCCTTGTTTTAAATGACTCAAGCAGGCTTTGCACTCTCTCTTAAACATTCAGACACTGTATGCTGACATGCAGATCCTTACCCTGTTGGTGATCAGTTGCAGCTGCAGTGCTGGACTGATTACCCATTGAGATTCTATGCATTATCCAGTCTTTCATGGACCACTAGCCTTTATGGGGGACTTGAAAGAGTTTGTGTCACAGTTTCCAGAGCTATCTAGCCCTTCCCCTCAGCCCTATGCCTTCAATTAAAGAAAATTGGGAATTGGGGAAGGGGAAGGGAAAGGGCTAAAGGGTGGAATAGGGATTGCCTAACAGTAACACTAAGAAAATTGTAGGGTCAGAAAATGTTCTCTGATTTTGTTCTATCTTTTTTCAAATATTTCATATTTTTGTTAGTTCTGTGCTGTTCAAACAATATGGGTCTCATTAAATATCCTTAAACAGTTTTTCAGAACTCAGACTTGGGCATTTTATGGCCCCTGGGCCACATGCGACCTGCTGGACTTCTTTGATTGGCCCGCGTAAGGGGTTTGTTCAATTTAAATTCAACCACAAACAGGGCCTTGCAATGCACAACATCTGATTTTGCAATGCAACAAAAGGGGACTTTCACATATATCATTTTTTTGCATGCTCAGTTTCATTATTTCAAATGGAGACATGCAGGTTCAGTGCACAAATTGGAAGGGATGTGCCAGCGGTATGTCACACACGTTTTCCAGGCGCCATGAGTCGAAAAAATATAAACATTTCAGAGTGCCTTGAGTAAACCACAAGTCATGTGACAGGAACCAACCAGGCTGCTTCACACTTTGTATGGAATTACACAGTAATAAAGGTAGACTAATTACCTTAGATTAACGATTTAACAAATGCAGATACAGATCCTCTCTCAGTGATGATCATTACATCACAGATCAACCTCACTTTCAGCCTGACTTCAGTGCACTTGTTCAGCCCAACGCAGACTACAATTCTCTCACTGAACATTAAAAAATATGAATGAATGAATGAATGAATAAATAAAAGTGAACTAAGGTGAAGCAATCAAACAAACAATCCTTTGGCATTTATTTGAAGTGGATATTGTGATGCTGGTCTTTAAAATACTCTTTGTGTAAAATTGATCCTTTTTGATTCTTTAGAGTTTTTATAAATGTTTATTGAATAGTTTCACAGAATGTTTTTTTTAATACAAATAAACTGCATTGGTCTGACCCTCTAAAACTGCCTCAGAGTTTAATATAGCCCCTTAAAAAATAATTGCCCACCCCTGTTTTAACTTAATTTCTAGTAGTAAGAAGTGACCTTGAAATCTTGAAATTTAGAAAATTGTGATTTGTAGCTACAATGCAGCTCTAATTTAGTTTTCCACTGAACCTAAGAAACCATTTCTTTCCTTTCTTCGATTGTGTCCTTTTAATCATATACTGCAAAAGATAATATGTAATCAGTCTTATTAAAATTCATGTAAGAATTTTGTATCATTTGTGTTAGTTTTACAGTGGAGTCGGAGCGTGAGCGAGATGAATGGATAGAAGCTGTTCAGGAGTCCATCGTAGAGACGTTGTGCAATTACGAAGTGCTGGAGAAAGTTTGGTTCAACAAGTCCAACAGGAAGTGTGCCGATTGTCAATCGCCTGAGCCTGAATGGGCCTCCATCAACCTCTGTGTGGTCATCTGCAAGAACTGTGCTGGTAAGAAACTAATATGAACACTGGCAACTGACAAAAACAAACAGAATGAGAGTGGAACAAGATGACACTGTGCTGGTTGGTCTATGGGGTAAAAAAAGAGAAAATAAATATATATTTATGAGCGATATCACACGAGTTGCAGTGTGATATGGGTGTGTACAGTATATAGGCACTGGTAGGAGGCGTGTGTTGACTAGAGGCTGCAGGCTGCCACAGTGTCCCACCAGTGACGATATACAGTCATATCGCACTGCTACAAGTGTGATATTAGATTAGATTAGATTAGATTCAACTTTATTGTCATCACACATGTACAAGTACAAGAAAACGAAATGCAGTTTAGTGCTAACCAGGAGTGCAATAGCAGCAAGTGCAGGATACAGGTATAAGTTATAAAGTGCAGTTATAGAAAAACTATGGTGATACAAATGGATAAATGGACATGGACAAATGGATGTACTATGAACATTATATACAGGTTGTATTAGCCATGAACAGATTTACAATAGATGGATAAATGTACAGGTTGTTATTAATAATCAGAGGTGTGCAGATAGATAAACAATTACAAATGTATATGTACAGTGGGTGTGTACATAATTTACAAATGTACATGTGCAGTAGGTATGTACAGTTCAAATAAATGAATCAGTGCAATGAATGTGCAATTTTTAAATGTGCAAATGTTAAGAAGTGCAGTGATTATGATGAGTCTGAGTTATGAGGAGAGGAGAGTGGGGTGTATTAGGGGGGCAAAAAGTCAGTGGGGGGCAGAGTTCAAGAGGGAGACAGCTCTGGGGAAGAAGCTGTTCTTTAGTCTGCTGGTTTTTGTCCGGGGGAGCCTGAAGCGCCTGCCAGAAGGCAGGAGAGAAAACAGTCTGTAAGCAGGGTGAGAGGAATCTTTAAGAATACTGCGTGCTCGGCGCAGACAGTGTTTCCTCTGGATGTCCTCTATCGCTGGCAGTGTGGTCCCTGTGATGCGTTGGGCAGTTTTCACCACCCGCTGCAGTGCCTTACACTCCGCAACAGAGCAGCTTCCATACCAGACTGTGACACAGTTCGTCAGGATGCTTTCTATTGTGCAGCGGTAGAAGTTCACCAAGACGGCTGATGACAGCTGGTTCTTCTTAAGTTGCCTTAAGAAAAATAGGCGCTAGTGAGCCTTCTTGACCAGGCTGGAGGTGTTGGTGGTCCAGGAAAGGTCCTTGGAGATGTGGGTCCCCAGGAACTTGAAGGGTGATACAGGCTCGACGGCCATCCCATTGATGTGGATGGGATCATGTGAGCCTGTTCGTCCCCTGAAGTCCACAATGAGCTCCTTGGTCTTGTCGGTGTTAAGGAGCAGATTATTGTTGGTGCACCATGTGGCCAGATGCTGTATCTCCTCCCTGTAGGCAGTCTCATCATTGTTGCTGATTAGACCAATCACTGTGGTGTCATCTGCAAATTTGATGATGGCGTTGGATCTGTTCACAGGCCTACAGTCGATGGTGAAAAGGGAGTAGAGGAAAAGGCTCAGCACACAGCCCTGTGGTACACCAGTGTTGAGTGTGACGGTGGTGGAGCAAATGTGGTCTGATCTAACATTCTAAGGTCTGTTAGTCAGAAAGTCCATAACCCAGTTACAGAGAGACGTGTCTATATCCAGGTCTCTAAGTTTGATCATTAACTTAGAGGGTATGACAGTGTTGAATGCTGAGCTGAAGTCAACAAACAGCATTCGTGCATAAGTGTTTTTATTGTCCAGGTGTGTGAGTGCAGAGTGCAGCGCTATGGAGACTGCATCTTCTGTGCTCCTGTTGTCACGGTAGGCAAACTGATGTGGGTCCAGTGTGGATGGCAGAGAGTCTTTCAGATGTGCCAGGACCAACCGCTCGAAGCACTTCATGATGATGGGTGTGAGTGCTACAGGGTGGTAGTCATTCAGGCATGTTGGGCTGGAGTGTTTCGGCACTGGCACAATAGAGGTGGTTTTAAAGCATGTTGGCACAGCTGCTAGGTTAAGGGACAGGTTGAAAATGTCTGTGAATACCCCAGCGAGCTGTTCTGCACATGCTTTGAGGACGCGCCCAGGAATACCGTCTGGTCCAGCAGCCTTACGCACATTGATCCGACTTGCGGTGTAGACTTCTGAGGAGGTGAGTGTAATGGGTGAGTGGTCGGTTGAGGAAGTGATCCTGATGTAGGGTTCATTATTGTCTCTTTCAAAGCGGGCATAAAAGTCATTAAGCTCGTTCAGGAAGGAGACATTTGTGGTTGTGGGTGTGGAATGGCTGAGTTTGTAGTTGCTGATGGCCTGTATGCCCTGCCACATGCGCCGAGGATCAGAGTTGGAAAAGTGCTCCTCTAGCTTTAGCTTGTAACAGTGCTTGGCCTTTTTGATGTCCCTCTTCAGATTAGCCCTGGAAGTGCTGTAGGCCTGTGCATCCCCTGATCTGAAGGCAGTGTTGCGTGCCTTTAGCAGGAGGCACACCTCCTTGTTCATCCATGGCTTTTGATTTGGGTATGTGGTGATCTGTTTCTGGGTTGTAACACTGTAAATGGTGGTGTTGATGTATTCCAGAACAGAGGAAGTGTAGCTGTTAATGTCTGTGTGAGAGCCACATGTGGCCTGGGAAGCAAACATACTCCAGTCTGTGTGTTGAAACCTGTCCTGGAGTGTGGAGTCTACCCCCGCTGGCCACACTTTGATGGTCCTCACTGATGGCTTCACACGGTTGATTAGGGGTGAGTATTTGGGGGTGAGGAACAAAGAAAGGTGATCTGATTGACCCAGGTGGGGGAGGGGGGTCACAGCGTAGGCTTCAGCCATGTTTGTGTATACATGATCCAAAGTCTTGTTTCCCCGTGTGTGACAGAAAATGTTTTGATGGAATTTGGGGAGCACTGTCTTTAAGTTTGAGTGATTAAAATCCCCCGCAACAATAAAAGCAGCCTCCGGGTGAGCAGTCTGTTGTTTGCTGATGGCTGAACATGAAGTTCATTCATAGCAAGCTTTGCATCAGCATCGGGTGGAATATAAGCAGCGATTATAAAGGTGTAGGTGAACTCTCGTGGCAGATAAAACGGTCTGCATTTGACCATCAGAAATTCCAGGTTAACAGAGCAATGTCTCCCAACGACGACAGAGTTTGTGCACGAAGCTTTGTTAATATAAATGCATAATCCTCTGCCTCGGGTCTTACCGGAGTCATCCACCGCTCTGTCTGCTCGGAATGTTTGATGCTCAGTTAAAGATACAGCGTTGTCTGGTATCCCGCTGTTTAGCCATGTTTCTGTGAAAATCATGACATTACAGTTCCATAATCTTTTGCTGTGATTGATGCGCAGTCGAATCTCATCCATTTTGTTCACCAGGGACCGTACATTGGCGAGGAAGAGAGCCGGTGTGGTGTTAGCTTTAGCTTAGCTCTTAGCCCGCCGCGCTTCCCCGCCTTTGTTTACGATCGCTCCGCCGCCTTCGAGCACTTCCGCCCGGCCGGACAGAGCGCTCAGCTTCGGGTGTCCTGGCGATCTCTGGGATGAGATGTAGATTGCTGATAAAACTGTCCGAAATGCACAAACCAATATCCAAGATCTCCTGTCGGGTGTACGATGTAAAGGCATTACTGTTCTGCATGAACAGACCCGAAATGAGCAGGAAAAATACTGCAAAATTGCAGAAACTGGAGAGACGCCGAGCCTCGCGATGTGTACGCGCCGCCATCTTGGTCTAAGTTTATGTGTATTGCATTTGTACAACAGTTCGACGGCATAATTGTGTTTATCAAAAAGAAAATCAAACTTGAAGAGTCTCAAAAACTCTTTTGTATCATTCCTTCACATCTGCAGCTGACGTCAGAACAGCAGAAACTGTTGCTGATTCACCAATGTCATTTTAGAGCTAGTGTTTGAATGATTCTCTAGCATAATGTCTAAAGTTATGACAAAACAGGTGATTTTGCTCACATTTTAAGATTGTACAGCTGAACGGCATGAAATGCCATCAGTCAACAAAGATTTCCTAGTATTTCTATGTTGCAGTCGGGAGACCACAATAATTAACCCCGAAAAAGACAAAGCAAAGCAAACACTAGCAGAATACTGTGGTATAAATACAGCACTACAACATGCAAAAGAGAGACATCGACTTAAAATGTCACTTACCTGTTCTATAATGATTTAATCAGCTGTAATTTGAAATGCAAAACGAAAACCCTGAGTTTTCTCTCATAAGGGCTTATTATGCGGTCTCTGTCGCTATCTTTTGGTGGAACGTCAACTGTCTTTGCTCTGCTTAGTATGACAGGCTAATGGCTGAAATTATAAATTATTAAAATAGGCACTGTCCTTATAAATAAACTGCATAGTTGCAATCTAAACAACTACATTCTTACCTACAAAAGCCTCACAAGTACATTATGTTGCCCAACAGCAGCAATATTTGTCAAACTGCAATGAGTTTATTGATCTGCTGTCATTCTATGTGGGCAGAGTAATACACCATAAGGGTGAAGAGGCTGTATGAGTGCTGCTATTGCAAAATATTACACTGCTATCAGCCAATTGATTTGAGAATACTGAAATAAGTGTTTCATAGTGCAGTTTAAATATTAATATATTATATTAAATATAACTATAATAAATGTAATGTAATATATAATAAATTCCACTGAGTATAAATATAGCACTGAATGATCATGAGCCTGAAGATTCAGAATCTGATGTTAATAAAGAAATGAGTTCTATTAAGTTATTATACTATTTCACAATACTGTTTTTGCTGTAGTTTTGATCAAATAAATCATGAGAAAAAAGTCATTTCAAACATTTTCTTTTTAGAAAAGTGGCTATCTTACTGGCTGTGATCGATTTCTATCAAAATGTGATTTCTGTGATACTGCTCCTTCAACAGACATTTAACTGACTATAAGAAACTGTGCAAATACATGTCAACTTACACTAACCTTAACCCCAACCCTAACCCCAATTTAATAGTCTACTTATAATCTAATGATAATTAGTTGGCATGCAGATGCAATGTAACTTAAATTCAACAAACAGACCATCAAAATAAAGTGACCAAAACCACTTTTTGCTTTAGCCATTGAAAATATTTAATCTCTTCCAAAATACATTTAAGAGTATATTTAATGCTCCTCCATCTGGCCTCTGTTCCTCTGCTCTTTTTCCCCTGATATAATTGCTGGTGCTTGGAATATTCTGACCACCCTCCGACACCATAAATTAACTCATTATTTCAGTCATGCAGACATTTAATGTTGCATTAGGTCACAATACAGGGAGAAAATACTGGCTGAACATGTGCAAATGGCTGCTGAATAAACCAACCCTAAATGTGGAGCGAAGCCTTCATGGGATCTATGGCAAAGACACTTTAATTAGCTTCGCTTCGGCTGCCGACAATTAGGCGAGCGAAAGCGCAATACTGGGAATATAACGAACGTCTAACGATTAAATGAGAGCAAATTGTCTTCAGTAGGAGACAGAGAGCGTGAGAAAGAGAGAGAGACAGGTGAAGTCATTTCTGCTTTCTCCATTTTCACATTAGTAATGCCATCCCTACTCATTTTTTGTTTCTCTTATTCTCAAACACTCTAATATCTATAAGCATTCTGTCTGTGACATATTTTGTGTTCATTTGTTTCTTTAAACATGTAACTGCAATGCAAAGCTCTTTAAAGCAAGTTCTGTGATTGAAGACATTCCAGGATGCAGTAACCATATACATTTCTAGCATGCATAAGTTTCACATATTTTTTTCCTTTTAATACTTTTAAATAAGAATTAATTTTCTTTTTTGATCTTATTTTTCATCTTTTGATGCTTTGAATATGGTTTAAGGTACTTTCATATCATGGAGGTTTTCTTAGATGGCTCTACAAAACCCTTAGTGAGTGCCCTTAACACACACACACACACACACACACACACACACACACACACACACACACACACACACACACACACGCACACACACACACACACTAGCATGTACATAAAGCATCTTTAGTCTCGTCAGCTCTCAGGCGGCTCTAATGATCTTTGATGGCAAACTGGTACTCTAAAATGCTGCTAATTATGCAGGAAAATCACACACTCCATATTCAAATATGTGTTTCTCCCTGCCATGTTTAATTCATCTGTTTTTCGCATAAACAACAACTACGACAGTGCCTGGAGTTCGGCGAAATAAATGCGTAGACCAACAAACACAATTAATTACTTATGATTCATTAGCAATTAATGGCTTTTTCGCGCCTTTCATTTGCAATTATAGCCGCGGCAGGCTGGAGAAAAGAGTGCTTGGAAAGGATATGATGCAATTTATAATAAACCTTTCTGCATGTGTGTCATGCCAGTCATTGCTTTATAGCATTTATGAAGTCATACTAGTTTCTAGGGGTAAGCAGAACAGTTTTAGTTAAAGTTTTAGCATCTGCATTTCTGAAGTTCACATACTGTAGTATTAATGGGTCATGAAATGTGCATTCATAATTGGAAAAGGGACACTTTTTATCCTGCTGTGATTGAGGATCTTTATTGTGTTCCTCCTCTACAACATGTGAAGTGTGTTTTCATATTCCAGGTTGCCTCAGCTTTTTGGCTACATTTCCAGTGCATGAATCTAATGTTTGACTTCCATGTGGCTGATATTTTTTTCAGGCCTCATTTATATGTGGAAATAATGGTGATTTGAATTGGATACATATGCATCTGTGTCTGCAGATCAGATATCTGTCAGTATGAATTGTACATTAAAAATATCTGTTAATGAACAGGTTCAGTTATTTTTTTTCTGTTTATTTACAGTTATGAATTGGATTATGTGCCTTCTATCTCTGCTCTGATGACTTTTGATGTTGAACATTCCACTGTGTAGTTTAGTTACTTTTGCTAAGATTATAGTCATTTGAAACTCTATAAAAATAATATATAAGGAATTAAGTCTATAAATAACAGAAAGGGTACTGGAAGTTTATTACCAAGTTTTTGTACCGTAATTTACAACACCAATCCAAGCAACACATTACTTAAAACTATAAAGTAAGTAAAGTCAGCAAAGGAAAATTTTCTACATTAAAAGTTGTTGGAGGAAAGATAAAGGTCCCATGAAAAGAATAACTTGACATTGAAAACTGTTAATTTAAGGATATTTCCTAGATTTACAATCATTAAAAAAAAAAAAAAAAACAACAACTATGTGGCAAATGACATTAGTTCAGGTGGACACCAACCATGACCACATAACTCTTACAAAATGATACAGTAGGAATGACGGAATTAGAAACAAATAAAACCAAATGCATGGACAAATTTTCAAAAACTCAAGACATGCACATCTCTTAGTTTGATCGTTTTGGAAGGATATGTTCAGTTTATGGAGATAAGAAGTCAGATTTGTTAAACTTAAAAACATTGTGAGAAACCAATCCAACAAACGTGAAAATGGGAGTGGAAAGCATGGATGTTCTGCGCTGGTTGGAAAGGTACAAAAAATCTGACTAAAAGAAATCTGAGTAAAAGAACCATCACTTGCCAAAAAATGTAGAACAAGTAAAGTATCTATTCTAAACGACTTAAGATATGAGTAAAAAGTATAAGTAGTAAGTATTATGCTGGGAATATTATACCACTTCATACCCTGCAAATAAAAAAAAATTAAGCTTACACCAGTAAGTTTTAAGTGTGGGTTGATTTATTTGTATGAAGGACTGTATATATAAAATGTGAGATTAATATAAGAAGATTTTGCATTAATATGTTTATCTATTATAAGCTGACAGCTATAACAAGCAGGTGGTTGTTTACATGCTGTGTGAAATTTGTTTAACCTAATGGGCAAAAATCTAGATATGGCAAAATGCTAATACTCATTACGCACTTTGAACCGTGACTAACAATCTGTCAGTGTCCAGCAATTGGAGCCACAACCCAAGCTCATGTAGCACTGATGGAATACATGCAATGTGTGCATGTGCTTGAAAACGTAATATTCTGTAGTGCAATTAGTTTTTTTTTGAGAACATTTGGGGATTTCAGTCATCACAAGATATCCTCCATCTTCTCATCAGTGATATGCAGTCTAAATAGTCTCTCATTTGTTGTGTGTAATGATTCTGCATCTTCTTTGGCATTTTTATTGCATCCACACTGTATA
>CAIGQZ010033001.1:284917-298844 GCA_903798205.1 Danio tinwini
GTGTGTGTGTGTGTGTGTGTGTGTGTGTGTGTGTGTGTGTGTGAGTGCGCGTGTGCATGTGTTTTTGCAATAGTGGCTTTGTGTGTGTCTTTACTGAGCTTCCGCTGACACCCGCAGAGGAGTCGTGCTTTTAGGGGAAGAGGAGAAAACAACCACATCTGCCCCTTTATAAATGATGCAGTGGTATTCCTCCGTGTGTGTGTTTGCGCGTGTGTGTACTTGTGAAACGCCCCATGCTCTGAAGGGGGATAATGCATCTAAAACAAGCTCCCATTGCCTGTCTCTGCTGGTAGCTGTGCGTCTCAGAGCCGGGGCTGCTTCTCAATCGAGACTCATTCATTTCTTTCATCTGGATCAATGATGCGATCCTTTCATTGCAAACAATGTCCATCCGCAAATGAAAGCAGTCCCCCGTGACGTTTCCGCCTGTGTAAATGATAAAACAAGATTATTTTGAGACACGTCCATTGATGACTAAGCTTGTAACTGTGCAATGCCAGGCTCCAGACGCCAAACTCACATAAATATGAGTCTTTTTTTTTTTTTTTATCGCACATTTTAAGTAAATACAACAATTTGACCTTTAGATATGCTTTCTGATACCTCCGAAGGGTTTTACGCAGTAGTCTTTTTATCCAACACCGATGAAAGCACAGTATATTTGTTTTTGCATCCAAATTAATTGGTTTCAGAATTCACACTGCCTGCCCCTAGCAGAGCGCTTCAGCGTAGTAGTAGAAGCGTAGGTGCGAGTTACAGAAGTGAGACAATTTTGAAGCTGGAAATGTAGAACTTGGACTTTAAGTAATTTGCCAAACAGGCTTTACAATATATCTGCGCGTGAACTATTGCAATAAACTATTATCTGCACCACAGTTGCCAAGTCCACTTATCATATGTGACTTTGGGCTTCATTTTTTGTTAGGTTGCATTAAAATATCACAGCTCGCAGGTTGCTATTTTATGGGCTTATTTTTCATGTTTAGAAAATATGACAAGGTATTTAATTTCTTAGAATGATTGGTCACTGTTTTCACTGTTTGTTGCAGTCATATAAGCTCTGTGGTGTAAAGAATGTCCCCCGCTCCTCCTGTTTCTCTACTTTAATGGTAAAAACTAATGTTTTCCTCGGTGTTATGATATAATCTAAATCATGATCATCCATAAACTATATATATATATATATATAAAATGTTGGCAGTTTTAAAACCTTGACTTTTCCAGACCACAGTATACTGTGCCTTGAAAACGGTTATCGTCCCATGCCTATCCAGGACTTTTAAAAAGCCTTTTGAAGAGATTGAAGTGAGGGATTATATACATTTATTTTGTCCAAGTGATGCAATATCATAGATTTTTGTTTGTGGATTAAAATTTTTGTTTCCATTCATCAAATTTGTTTTCCATATATTGTAATGGCATTGTTTCATGTCTGTTGTTAAGGTTAAGCTATTTTTTTAGTCCTAAATAATAATTATCAAGCACAAACCATTTTATGTTATGCAAAGCACAACAGTGGCCCATTTTCCATTCATTATACATCATAAAAATTCCTCTTTATTGTCAGTGAAAGTCAGGGAATTTGATATTTGGCTTAAAGTGGGAATCCTGATTCTACTAGTTACCTAAATACCTAATAATTTTAGCACGTAAATAGTTATATATTCACAATAAAGAAACAGATATGTATGTAAAATAATCATTATTTTATGAACATTGAAAGGTGAAGGCCATATAATCAACAGGAAGCTCGCAGCATCCCATTTCTCATATTTGTTCAATGTTTTCACAGTCCGAGCTCATTCTTAGAAGGTAACCTACAAGAATAACCGGTCACCACAAGAACGCGGATTTGTGCACAGGCACAGTCATGTCCTATTGCCTGTCTCAAACCACAAAAATGAAATTAATCTATTTTCAAGCACAGAAAAAGAGGAGCGGTAAATGACGATGAGAAGATGATTGACGAATGATGATTTTTAGCATAAACATAATGTTAAATACATAATCTAATAGCACATTTATTAAAGATTAGGCAATTACAGAGTAATAAACTTCATTTTGAAATATTTGATCTCTGCCTGATTTTACAGAGGAAGCTTAAACGTAGACTAAAACGCATTCTACTGAAATGTCTTTCATCTGCATTTTGCACACTGTTAATATTTTTCCTGAGACATGTTTATAAGAGTTTTGTCTTAATTGAATAAATCCTACACTGTAAAACCCAAAATGTTAAGGTAACTCAAACCATTTGAGGAAACCGATTGCAACAAAACATTTGAGTTAAAAAACAAATCTATATGAGTACTGTGAACTTACTCCATTTAAGTTGAAGTAATGAGGTATTTAATTAACTAAAAACTTTTCAACTCTTCAAATGAGTAGAATTAACTTTCAGTCAATTCTGAGTTAACTACACTCATTTCATTTGATAAAGTTGACTGTTGGGTTTACAGTGTATAAGCTCTGAAATTTGCATCTTAAAAATCTAGACACCAATTAGAAAATAAGTCAAAGGAAGGTACAGGGAAGGAGACTGAAGGGAATCAAAAAGTATGTGTAATTTCTTTTTTATTATTTTTGCTTATTGATTTTTATTATTTATACATCAATCTTTGCATTGTATAGTGTTAGTTGTTGTTTTTTTTTGCTTTTTTAATGAGTATATATTATATTTTATTACAATTTATAATTAGAAATTATAATTAAAATTATAATTTTATTATAAAAAAAACATATACCCACCTTTATCTACCTTTATTTCTGAGAGTGTAGAATCTTTAATTTGTTTGCTAAATTAATAGTTTTAAACACTCCTAAGGATGCAAAGTAGAATTCACTGGTCCCTTTATTAAATATCGTTTAATTATTCATTTTTGAAGCTGGTTAGTTAACAAAAATAATGTTGTTTTAAAAGTTCAAACCATTCAAACTGTTATGTTAAGTAGATTAAATGTGTCAAATCTTTAAGCTTAGCTTTTCTGTTTTATTGACTATTCAATAAGCAATAAAACCATTGTGGGCTGGTATGCAATGGCAATACTCCACTAATCAGAGCAAGGTAGGGCCCCAAAATTATTCTGCTTAGGGCCCCTGAATATTCAGAGCCGGCCTTTCATGCACCACTTACTGTTAGTTTGCTATGAGAGAATGATCTACTCAATATATTCAGTTCGAGCTTTAAGAAATCAATATACTGAAATAAAAGTCTCATCAACTTTCATTTCATGTGGACTCGATTTCTGTATCTCCTCCTCCTTTTCAGTTTTCTACCTTATAGACCATTTCAATGTGGTCATGTCATTGGCTCATGAACATCTGCTTTTTTTCAAACTATTTCATAATTGTAACAAGAGGCAATGCAATCATAACTTATTGTCAAAATAGCTATCATAACATTATTTATTAATATGTGACTCTTCTTGAATTCTCGGAAGCTATAGAAATTAAAAATGTAAAACAGGAAATACGCATGGACCATTGTTTTTGTTTACATCCCTCAAAATGGTCTATAGAATGTCTAAATGTAAAAGCATGTCCAAGCACATCCAGCCTGCTTTCCCATATAACCTTGCTTATCACAGGTAAAGACAGCTGCAGCCTATAGGTGTAAATAAAACTTAATCTGGATGTAACATAAATAATGCAGACATTTGCACACTGTTCAGGGATCCTCCAGCCTTCTTGAGATTCAAGCACATGTTAGATGTGTAGAGAGTATCTAAATGTGCAGGTTTGCTCATAAAAAGCCTTTCAAGCTTCCTTTTTTTATGGTTTTGAATTTTAAGAGGCTTGACCCCAGCAAACCCATCTAAAGCTCGCATTGAGAGATTTCTGTGAAATGTTATAAATGGCTTCAGTTCACATAAAGACATTGATGAAGTTGAAGTAGACAAAGACCCTTGGCCCACACGCAGCACAGATTCAGATATAATGACAAATGAAAAGGACACCTCTTTCCATGCTTCTCTGAGTAGCGCCGGTTCATAGATTATATATCCATACCCTTGTAAACAAGAAAATGAAAAGACAGTGACAAGAGGTTTTTTTGCACACTTATTATGGTGGCATTTGAGCTGGAGAGGTTCAGACAGATGAGGTGAAGAGGTTCGAGAGAAATAAATACCAGCAATTTATTGTATTAAGCCACACTCGATACTGAGAGACGACTGGTTGTTGATAGTAAATGCCAGCTGTCTGTGTGCATGTGTAAGAACACGCCACTTTAGTTTATTGTGGTATTCCCGAGCGGTCACCAAATACCATTTCTGTCAGCTGAAGTTTCTCATTGATTCTCGTTTTTTTGTTTCATACTGTCACTTTAAAAGTTAAATATCGCACCAGTCGTCACATAGATAACCTCTTCTCGCCCATTATAGAGCATCTCTTAACTCTCATGGTGACACTGCCGACAGAACAGTTTGTTCTTTCACAAAACCCAGATAACTGGATTAATGAGGTGCAAGAATTGTAGATGAATAAGGTGAAGCGCTGTCGGGAACAAAACTTTGTGTCACTGTAAGTTGAGAGTTAAGAGTTAAGATCCACGTCTCTGTTTAATAGCACCTCAATCCTTTCAGCGGAGAAAGAGACCATCAGCATTTTCATAAGACAAATGATGGCAGTTGGATTACAAGTGTATAAAAATGACTCCTAATATTTTAGAGTGTGCTGAACAAAGCTCCGCAGTATTACTTAACTAACGTAATAGTTGGAAAAAGAGTGTAAGATCTCTATTAAATATTTATGATGAGCAGAAGCCCTCAGACTGGGGAGAATCTCTTAGATTTGAGTACTTAGAGGATTTTCAGTGATCTGATAGCACATTTATACCCTATTACAGCCTTAACATGCCTTAATGTATCTTTTATATATTAAACTGTGCTTGTGATGTGAGGCGGGCGGACATTAATGCTTTTGTTGAATCTTTAAATACCTGTTTAAGGACGTGTGCATGCTCATGAAATGAAATATCAGTGTTTGTGATGTTTCTCATATTTTAATGTTGGTTTTTATTTCATTACATTCCTTTTTAAGTGCGTGCTTTGGGATGAAACTGTTTCTTGTGGGTTTGGTTTTTATTAAAATGGTCTCTTCAGATTTACTTGAGCAGAGCTTTGCTCAATGCTGAAAAAAGCTCAAATAAAATCATTTAATAATGGATATGAGCCAGATGCTGGATGTACAGTACATATGAAGTGCGCTGTGTTGGTAACATCATCTTGTCAAATTGAATATTTGGAACATTTCAGTGGTCCAAAAAGTTACCAGATATGGTTTATTTTGATGTTTTGTTATTTTAAACTTAACCCTTGTGCATTGTTCAAATTTACTACCCTTTTGTCATGTTAGGGATGAAAACATCCACTAAATTAAACTGCTGTAAAACTGCATCAGATATATATATATAATCTTTTTTTTTTGCATAAATCTGTTTAAATCTGTTAATCAACCTCAGTCCTTATCAAAACTGCTGAAATTACAGGATTTTAACTCTTTAATTGCCAAAATAATAAATGATGTCACTGATTTGGTGAAAAACACACACACACACACACACACACACACACACATAAAATTACATATTTTCAATATAAAAAGTAATTTTGAACTGGATTATTTTATCACAGTTTTTGACATTTGAACGGTTAGTAACAACATTGGCTTTGATGTATTGTTCGATTTTCATTTTTTCTCCTTAATTTACTGTTGGTGGTTGTTTTTACCCTCATTGACTTTCATTATAACCACATTTGATGGTGCATAAATACACAGTCTTTGTTTTTGTTTACTCCATGTAGTTCTGAGAGCTGAGATACATATTTAGATTTTCTCAGACACATAAAGGTAAGTGCGCAAAGGTCACTCTCACACACTCACACATACACACAATTTAATTTGCTGTTATACTCCATTTAAAATCCAGAAACTAAGCCTTTTTGCACAGGCCTATCTAAAGGGTTAATGGTGCCAACTGATGATCAACAGTAAAACTTACAAATTCGACCTCTTCCCAACAGGGAAAAACACCAACAGTCAAAACTGTACGATTATATGGTGTCATGGTTTTGTAATCAAAAAAATGTGGTTATAATGGAAGTCAATAGGGCAAAAAAAGCCACCAACAGTAAATTAGGGAGAAAAAAAATGTATCAAAAACAAAGCATTAAATGCAATGCTGTTTCACATGTCCAAGACTTTGATAAAAGGTAAAAAACAATCCAGTCCACAATTACTTGCAATGATGAAAATATGTCATTTTGTGTGTGTTTTTTCACCAAATCAATGACATGAATTATGAATTTGGCAATTAAAGAGTTAAAATCCCATAATTTTCTAAACAATTTAGTAGTTTTGATCAGGACTGAGGTTGATTAACAGATTTATGCATAAATAAAATGTGAAAAATATTTGTCTGATGCATTTTAACAGCAGTTTAATTTAGTGGATGTTTTCATCCCGAACATAACGAAAGGGTAGTAAATTTGCCCAGAGTGTATTGTTAAGTTCCTTAAAAATTGCAAAGCATTTTCTCAAAATTTGTGTCAAAATAAGATTTGTCACCAAAAATCATTCCACTAGCTGAAACCAGAAAAGGTTATGACCATATTAAGACTCAAAATCACCCCAGAGTGGATGAAAACATCCCCAGCAGTACATAAGGGTTAAAATATCTATTTTGCAGCAGTTATTGGTGGTGTATTTGAATTTCTTCTGTCAAACAAATGCATTTAGAGTAGTTTTAAACTTTGGCCTGACCCTTTCATAATGTATATGGCATTATTTGAAGCTTCCAAAAGCACAAAAATCCATCATAAAACTAGCCCTTATGTCAGCAGGGTGTTAACACATGTCTTACATTATAAAGCAGACCAATGTTTTTTTGTAACAAAATTCTTTTCAAAATATATTTAATATCAAGTTCTTGGCTGCCCACTGACTTGATGTACAGTATGATGTATGAAGATGAAGTTGATGAAGTTCTCTGGTTCAAACAAGTGCAGACAACTCAAGCTGTTCTTCTCTTACAGTGAAATCCTCTGACATTTTAACTTCTCATATTCTACTTTCAATAAGTTACTGCCGTTCATTCTCATTCCTTAACTCTGACAGGAGCTTCTGCTATAAATGCATCTTACATCATGCGATGTCGAGTCAAAGGTCAGCCAAAACATCAAGACCGTACATTCAGCAGTCGATGGAAGTCAGTGATTTGAGTTTATAATTAAACAAATGGAAATATTTAACAAGCATTTCAGTGGGCATACAGAATCTGTTTCCATCATGCAAAATACACAACACAGGAAATACTTACAGATGGCATAAAATGTACAGTGCGTCCGGTAAGTATTCATAGCACTTCACTTTTTCCACTTTTTTTAGGTTACAGTCTTTTTCCAAAATGGATTAAATTCATTTATTTCCTCAACATTCTACACACAATACCCCATAGTGACAATGTGAAAAAAGAGTTTTTGAAATTGTTGCAAATTTATTAAAAATAAAAAAGCAGAAAAATCACATGTACTCAAGTATTCATAGTCTTTGCTCAATGCCTTGTTGATGCAGCGATTACAGCCTCAAGTCTTTTTGAATATGATGCCACAAGCCTGGCACACCTGTCTTTGAGAATTTTTGCCCATTCCTCTTTGCAGTACCTCTCAAGCTCTATCAGGTTAGAGAGGAAGTCACGGAGTACAGCCATTTTCAGATCTCTCCAGAGACCAGAGACCTAAGATTTAGGTCTGGGCTCTGGCTGGGCCACTCAACGACATTCACCAAGTTGTTTTAAAGCCACTCGATATTTTGGGTGTGTGCTTTGGGTCATTGTCCTGCTGGAAGATGAACCGTCGCCCCAGTCTGAGGTCAAGAGCACTCTGAAGCAGGTTTTTATTCAGGATGTCTCTGTACATTGCTGCATTCATCTTTCCCTCTATCCTGACTAGTTCGTGCTGCAAAAAAAAAAAAAAAAAAAGGTATTAGCCTGGTGATGAGCGGTGCCTAGTTTTCTTTAAATGTAACGCCTGGCATTCACTTTAAAGAGTTAAATTTTAGTCTCATCAGAGTTTTTGGGAAATTCCAGGTGGGGAATGGCTTCCGTCTGGCTACTCTACGATACAGGCCTGATTGGTGGATTGCTGCACAGATGGTTGTCCTTCTGTAAGGTTCTCCTCTCTCTACAGAAAAACGCTGGAGCTCAGACAGAGCATCGGGTTGTTGATCATATCCCTGACTAAGGTCCTTGTCCCCCGATCACTCCTCTTAGATGGCCGGTCAGCTCTAGGCAGAGTCCTGGTGGTTCCAAACATCTTTCACTTATGAATGATGGAGGCCACTGTGCTCATTGGAAGTTTCAGAGCAGCAGAAATTTTTCTGTAATTGTCCCCTGCCTTGTGCCTTGAGACAACCCTGTCTCAGAGGTCAACAGACAATTCATTTGTCTTCATGCTTAGTTTGTGCTTTGACATGCACTGTCAATCCTGGGACCTTATATAGAGTAGACAGGTGAATGCCTTTTCAAATCATGTCCAATCAACTGAATTTACCACAGGTGAACTCCAATGAAGCTGCAGAAACATCTCAAGAATGTTCCGAAGAAACGGAATGTACCAGAGCTCAATTTAGAGCTTCACGGCAAAGGCTGGGAATACTTATGTACATGTAATTTATTATTTTTTTTTTTTATAAATTTGCAACAATTTCAAAAACTCTTTTTTCTCATTGTCATTATGGGCTATTGTGGAAAAAAATGTGGAAAAAGTGAAGTGCTATGAACACTTTCCAGATGTGCACAGTATACAAACCCTTATTTTGCTGAGGAAATGGTGTTGAGAACTGTTCTTTCCTGAAGAGGACACAAGAAGCCTTAATTCAGAGTTCTACTCCAGCAGCTGAGTTGAAGTAACACAGGTGCTGGGTTTCATGTCGGAGGGAGATAGAGATGGGATGTATTGTTTCAGCTGTCTCAGTTGACTTAGTGGCTGGATGAAATCTATGCTGGAAAAATAACCCAGAATATAACCTAACCAGTGCAACCCAGAAGTTATATTGGATCATTTTAAATTAATTGACAAATTCTGGGCTTTAACATATATTTGGCTTCATTTTAAATCTGTTAGGTCATATTGCAAATCTGTACATCAATGATCTTTCTTAGATTCTGACATTGTCCATTGACAAATTTGCTATAAAACAATGAAATATATAATTTGTCATAGAACACTCATAAAACATTATATTTTCTAATTTGTTTTGTGCAGGTCTAGATAGTGAGATGTATGGCCAGATATAGCTGACTTCTCCAGCCCAAAATCTGTCCAAAATCTGCCCAAACGCACAAAAACACCTAAAATATTTGATTAATTAAAAAAAATAATAATTTTAATTGATTTAAATTGAAATTAACTTAGTTATTTTAACTGTCATCATTTTTAACCATACAACAACTAACACCAGAAGTCACTGAACCACAACATTACCGGATCACATCAAAACACTGCCCCCTCTCACCCAAACCCTGCACTTAATGTTGTGTAGACTAAACTACCTATATATTAGAGTATGTTTTACTTTCAAAATGGGCTATAAATTCATCCCATTTAGCGTTTAAAATTATTTTGAACATATTTAGGTGCTGCTGAACATAATCTTGCTGTCAGTTGCAGAAAAAAAATATAGATAAAAGTGTCATGATAAACGTGATGCAACTTTACAAATTTGTAAATATTTTAAAATAATGTGTCATTGGGATTTTATTTTTGTTTTTGTTAGGTTTATTTAATTTCATTTGAGTGGTTAGCTATTGTATTGAGTAATGGCTTCATTTTATTTTTGGGTGTTTAAAAAAGAAAGAAGATACATGAACAGACCCAACTTCAAGGGATTCCTAAAAGATCTTTTATTTGTTGCGTGTATCATTATATGTTACTTCCTTGACGCTCTAAACCAATGTCGTAACATAGGTGTATTAAACATAGTTTGTCAAATGAAGTTTAGAGTTAATTTTTTTTTATTTAATGAAAAATGTCCAGTATACAGGGATTACATCACCCTCAGTATGAACAGAAGCAGCAAGAACCACTGAGCATGTTGGATAATATGCCATTGAATCTCACAGAATCTGGTTATGTGCTTGTGTGTTTCAGATATGGTTCGCCGTTGGTGTACACTGGAAGGTGGATTTCTTAGTTACTATGACAACGAGAAGATCGCCACACCCATTGGCCGGGTTGACATCGGTGACGTGGTGAGCCTGGCTATCAACAACAACCAGACCATCACTGAAACGGGGTGCGCATTTACTTCCGCTCTGTTTCTCTCACACCCTCTTTTTAATGAACGTTTGCGCTTGAGCACCTTCTGTGGGTTACAGGTTACAGAAAGAGTTTCAGATGTAAGTTTCCATTCACTAACAAACACAAAGAATCGAGAGCAAACTGACATGTAGAGCGACCTCTAACACGATTAGCGCGACTGTTGGGGAAATCTCTCGCTACCTTAACAAAAATATCCCATCCACAAAAAATGTGGGCCACGAGTCAGAGCTGTTAAAGCCATTAAGAGAGTGACCTTTCCCCCTGGATTAATCTCCTGCGTTCAGCTGTTTATTGTAAGAGCAAAAGACTAACAGAGATTAATCACCATCCTTTCTGTTGCACAGCTGTGAGCATGTGTGTGTTTCAGTCATTGCGTGTGTGTGTGTTAATTGTACTGTTTCACACCTCCCTCAGGCCAGTGTTCACCTTTGAGTTGTACCTGCGCTCACAAAGAGTGCTGGTGTTCGGAGTGGAGACCTCGGACACACACCAAGATTGGACGAACGCCATAGCCAAGGTCACACACATAGACCCGCACACACATACATTTGTTTTTGTGAACTGTGGGAAATTATAATAGGTTTCCATTGTTTTTAATACCATATTGCTATCGCTATACCCCAAGTCTGTCCCTAAATATCCCTCACAGGAAACTTTCTGAAAAAAACTTATCTTGTATTATTTATAAGCCTTTTGAAAAATGGGGACATGGGCAATGTCCTCATAAGTCACCTTCTCCTTGTAATATTTTTGTCATACCCATGTCATTATACAAATGCGTGTCCTGATATGTCACTAAAACACACACACACACACGCACATTGTTATTGGTGGTTTATGAGGACTATTTATAAGTGTAATATATTTTATACTGTAAAAACAGCTTATTATATTGCAATACCCCACCCTACCTCAAAAAGGGTTTCGTTTTGTAAGTTTTACCCTGCACTTTCAGCTAAATAGTGTGTTGTCTGACATGTTTACATTAATGTTAAGAAAAGAGCATTGTTCTTTTGAGTGTTTAAAAAAGGACATTGCATTATCCTACTCTATAGGCCTACTGTATGAAGCAAATGAAATGAAACCCAACATCACATCATTTTGCTTCAGGGAATGAACATGCAGTGTCTCAACATCCATATGAACAAAGCATCTGGCTGTCAGTGTTTGACATGAGTGGACTTTACACCACAGTGCCCCACACTGTGATGCCAGTGACAAGAATAGCATGTGTATTTATCTTTTTTTGTGAGGTGTAAATCGCTGTCATGCATAAATGAATGACATTTTAAACATAATAATGCTCCATGATCATTGACACATTGACAACATTTTTTGAGACCCTCAAAATTTCATAAGTAATAATAATAATAATAATAATACATTTTATTTGTAATGCGCTTTTCTCAAACTCAAAGCGCTACAGAACAAAAGAACAACAATAAAAAACCTAAAATACCAAAATGCACAAATAGTTAAAGATGACAGAAATCCTCATAGATTAAAAGCAATACTAAAAAAGTCAGTCTTAAGCAATTACTTAAAACAGTCAAAGTCCCTTTAAGGTAAGTCATTTCACTTAGCGGCCATCTTTGAAACGCCTCTCGGGCATTATGCTCAGGCATTCTGTCTGAATGGGGAAACATCAAATTCTCTAAAACAGTTTGCCAAGCTTACGATTATATTACATATTTGGAACCATCAATACAATTAAACAACAACTGTCTCATTTTCAGGATTCCTAAGATAATGTGCATGCACACTTGAAAGGAATGAGATCACGACACCAACCTCATTTATGGCCGTTCTACACGTTATCATCCTCTCGATAATGACTGTCAGATCGCACTGGTCTGCTGAACTAATTCTCAACTTGGTCTTGATGGCGACGTTTGTGGGTGTTTCAGTAGTTGCTGTCATGTGATGTGCATTTGACTGGACGGACTGTACCTCATGTTTGTTTCATACAGATTACAAAACCAAAAAACAGCTGTAGTTTCATTTACAAGTACACAATTCAAGCTTTATGTGGATATATTTCTTATGTCTGTGAAGCAAGTATTCGCTGAGATTTGTGTGTTTGTTGACCACAAAAGCTGTCATAAAAGCACACGTCTGGTCTGAGCTTCTTCCCGGAGAAACGTCAGTCTATAATGATCAGTGATTGGCTCCTGTACTAGTAGGCGGGGCTTCATTTGCCATATTGACTATTGCACTATTCCCCATTCAAAACTATATAAGTAAGATTCTTGTGTGTTCTATAGTCTTTGAAACAGTCCAGGGAACTGTCATTCCTGATGGTTGTCATGAAAATGGTGTTTTAAGGGGAGCTCATGTACGCTTGCAATTACATCTCTCGAGCTATAGCTAGAAGCATAGTTCCTGATTGTGTTTTATTTTCAGTTATCTCTCCTATGCCCTATTCCTTTCGATTGTTCCAACATTTAAACTTGGAATGATAAAAAAAAGCTTTAAAATTATCACTCTTAGGTGTAATTTACTTTCAAAGTATTGTTATAGTTCAGTTTCAGCAATCTTCATATTGACAATAGCGTTCCCTTCGCAGTGCACTTTGAAAACCTTGATGCCATTTTGAACAGTCATGGCTCATGATGAAAGCTATAGGTGACTATTATATGAAAGCAGAATTTGTTACGTCTCCAAAGCTTGTGAAAACAAAAATATAGAGCATATGCCTGTTGGTTAGAACATTTCTGCAGTAGTTTGAATGTGTCAATTTGTATAAGTAGACTTAAAAAAAAACAATATCCTACTTAATAATAATACTAATAAAAAAAATTATTATTATTAATTATTATTATTATTATTATGAAGATGCAATGTACAGTAACTTAAACTCAACAAACAGATCATCAAAATAAAGTGTGACCTAAATGGCCTTTAATGTTTTACTGAAGAAAAAAATCTTGGATTGTCTGCGGGGGAGTAAATTAAAGTAATAATTTACTCAAAAATATACATTTCTTATACATAATGTTATAATAGCTACACTGTAAAAAAGTCAAGATAAAGACTAATAAAAGTTAATTACAGTTTACGAATTTTGTGATTCACAAGTGTTTTCCATTTATTTATGATTGTGAATTGCATTATGGGATGTTGACTGTCAACTTTTGATGTTGAAAAATCAGCTATAGAGTTTAACAAAGTGACTTTCATTGACATTTTAGTAGTTTAAAAAACTATAATGTACTGTATAAAAACAATATATAGAGAAATAAGTCTGAAAAATAACAGAAAATGTACTGGCAGTTTATTGCAAGCTTTTTGTATCATATTATACAACACCAACCCAGTAGTATATCACTTATATATCACAATATATCACTTTATACTATTAAACATGGTAATAAAAGTCACTTTTTCTAAATAGTCAAGGTTTAAAGTGTTTTCATGAAAGATCAAGGTCCCGAAATGCAACTCAAAACCAAAAATAAACATGGAAAAAGTAAAAACGTGAATCACAAAATACGGAAAACTGCATTTTGTGTAGGTTATACCAATGTCATTATACAAGTTTATATCCTTGTAAACCAGCATACACACACACACACACACACACACACACACACACACACACACACACA
>CAIGQZ010033001.1:298854-308894 GCA_903798205.1 Danio tinwini
CACACACACACACACACACACACACACACACACACACACACACACACGCTAATACGTAAATTAGGTCTTAAAATATTTAGCACTTTCCCAGAGATGGGTTGCGACTGGAAGGGCATCCGCTGCGTCAAACAAATGCTGGATAAGTTGGCGGTTCATTCTGCTGTGGCGAACCCAGATTAATAAAGGGACTAAGCCAGGGGTGTCAAACTCAATTCCTAGAGGGCCGCAGCCCTGCAGAGTTTTGTTCCAGCCCTGCTTCAACACACCTATCTTCAGGTATCAAACAACCCTAAAGCACTCATTTAGTTTGATCAGTTGTGTTTAATTAGGGTTGGAACTAAACTGTGCAGGGCTGCGGCCCTCCAGGAATGGAGTTTGACACCCCTGGACTAAGCTGAAAAGAAAATGAATGAATGAATGGATTCAGCTTAATTTGAATGCAAGATATAACATTAATGGTGATGCAAGAATAAGCACCCTTCATTACAGACTTCCAAATCCAGACTTCATTCACTCCAATGGAAAGCATATTTAGCAGACCTCTCACCATTGCAGGGTTTTAGCATACATGTGCTGTGTCTGCGTTTAAATATGAATGCTCCTGTTTGCTGCCCTATACTGCGTGCATCAACACTTGAAGGTCATTTTATTGTCTTCGTCCCTGTTGTGTCGCTGTGCGTTAGTGTTTTTTTGTGCGAGTGGGTGTATGCTATTACTCCTTCAAACAGATCCATCTCACTTGGCTCTCATCCCTTGCTCACAAACACACACACACATTCCCATTTAAGTGAAGTGTGGAGGTGTTAGTGTCTAGGCTGAAGTGTTTGCGTAACTCTGAGAGCTCAGCGAGGGAATGTTCAAAGGGTGTTTGTGTTTGTACTTCTATCTGTATATGCCCGTTTAATGCAACTCCAGGGTTAGCTGTAGTTTGTGTTTGGCAGAAAAACACTAAAAACTTATTTGTGTGATCTGCACAAGCCCCTGACTTTTAAATGTTTTCTCTCTGCATCTCACTCTGTCAAATTTTTTTTCTTTCGTTTTCTTTCCAGAGTTTTGTCCCTCCAAGGGCAGATGCTCTGCTGAGGCAGGACAGTGAGCTGATTGGCCGATTGTACTATAAAGAGGGTCATGATCTTTATCACTGGCGAATCGGATGGTTTGCTCTGGTGGGCTCAGAGCTGTACTTCTGTTCTGGAGATGAAGATGAAGAGGAGGGGGTTCTTCAACTCAAACGCCTACAGGAGCTGAGTGAGAACAAATATGCTTGCATATCAGTAGAATGATAGATATCAAAGGAATAATTCATCAATATTTTTCCAAACTTATATGACTTCCTTTCTTCTTTTGAACACAACATGAGAGTTTCAGAAAAAATATTTTTCCCTGAGTAAGTATATATATATATATATAGTGCTTCCCACAGGTTTGAAACATGCTTATGGTGGTAGTCGAATTGGAACTGAATTAAATTGAAAATAGTTAACTATATGCAACAAACAATACATAATTTAATTTTCAACAGTAATGCCATTTATAATACGCTGTTATACACTGTTTCTTTTCAATCGGTTGAAGTAAAAAAAAAAAAAGAAATCCACAACTTATCTTACTTTTATGCTGTTCAGGAGTCACCACTGACAGGTAAAATCTGCTTCTCACTTTTGTTCAAGTTCAAAGCAAACCTAAATGCCAAAAGGTTTCAGATATGTATATAAAATAGCCTATGTAGTATATTAACATCATCAAATTAATCAAATAATCATCAAATGAGAAATACACTCAATATCTCTAAAAATTATCATAATTACAAGATTAAAACCTGTAGATAAGTTAAATAAGACACATGCAATGATTAATCGTTAATGGTGTACATACATTTTCCAGCCAGTTTAGACCAGTCATTTTGTCCTCTCTGAGTGAATTTTAAAGATTTTTTTTGTCGTTTAGATTAATACAAATTTGTCGTAAATAATAATTTAATGTTTCTCTTACTCTCACGACTGTGTGCGCACAGTCAGTTGTGAAGCCAAGCAAAAGTTTTTGACTCTTCTAAAGCATAAAAATACCTTAATATGTTTGCAGATATTTCAGAAACATGCTAAGTGAACATGCTTGTTTTTCTGTAAAACATTGCTGAAGTCAGATATTCTGTTTTGAAAATGTCGGTTACCTGCCTGAACGTCTGTCTTTGTTTTGGTCATATAACCCACCCAATGCCAGTTTAACCAATTATATTTCAGCACCCCAGGTTGCCTTGGTGGAAAACTGTGTGTTTCATTCATTCATTCATTCATTCATTCATAAAGGCTCTGAAAGCATGCACTCATTAAAGAATTGTGACTGCTGGTGGACAGTAGCAGACTCTGAAATGAGATGCAGATTCAGAGATCCACATGAGGTGGTTATTAATTAGCAAATGATATAAATATTCTGAACGTAAACGTTAAGTGAGCAGGTTACATTGTAACTGCGTGTCCTAACAACATGCTACGTGATGAGATACGCAGTGATGAGCACTTTGGCTGTTTGTACCAGATGTAACGCAACAGAAATTTAAATACAGCCATTCAAAAGCACAGAATATGCACTCACTCATGAAATGGTAAGGTCTATAATCTATATAATACATATTAACCCTCTTTAACATTATTAAATGTACAAGCTAAATCACTCATATGTGTTTAGTTCTAAAGTTCAATTTCAAACAGTTTATATTATTTTCTATATCTATCTGCTGGTGAACTATATGCTGCTGCTTTCAGTAGTATGGCAACAAATGTCATGTAAAATGGCATTTAAACTCACATTATTAGCATTTAACACTTAACAAAGCACATGAGGTTTACCTGAGGTGATCATTGTCAGTTTTCTGTTATTCACCTGTGAGAAATAGAAGCTGTTTCTAAAATATAAATTTCAGGTGTTGGTTAGGACAAAATCCTCCTTTTAATATGGAAAATATTTCTTCTGTTGGGTGTCGTTGATTTTAGTTAGAACACGGTTTAAATCACTCGCCCATGTCCCCAATCTGGCAACCTGCACTTGCGTTTGTT
The DNA here is from genome assembly GCA_903798205.1 of Danio tinwini. Classification (NCBI taxonomy): domain Eukaryota; kingdom Metazoa; phylum Chordata; class Actinopteri; order Cypriniformes; family Danionidae; genus Danio; species Danio tinwini. The sequence continues at coordinate 301,908 of CAIGQZ010033001.1, forward strand.
TTGATCTATGAATGCAATACCTACTTTAACCACTGGGTGTCAAACTTACATACTGCACCTTTAAGTAAAAAGGTGATGTAAAAACGCATAATGACAGCTTTTTTATAAAGTGAAAGCTAAAGTTGAATCTCTGACATTTTAGGAAATTTAAAATCAAATTTTTTAAGTCTCAAAGTGGCATGCCTCTGTTTATCTGCAGAGCATGTGAGATTGTCTGTGGGAGTGTTGACAGGTCTTGCGCACACAGACTGAAACGGGTAAACGAGAGAAGATTTTTCCACTATTTAATTGATCACAGATGTTTGGTTTTTGGGCGGATCCAAAAAAATGTAAAGGATCTTAATAACAGTAAAAAAAACATGTCACTATATACTTGGGTGGTCATTATTATACCTGGGTGGCCCGTCCAGGTAAAGTCTATGTGTGGGAAGCACTGTATTAAAATTCAAATTGACAACACCCTAAAAAAATAAAAAAAAAACTGACCATGAAAGTGAGTCTGTTTATTTCATATTTTCAGATCACAGTTTTAGTTTTGGTAATTTTTTTTGGACATATTTATTAGTTCATTTTATTTTCACAATTTTTATATAGCAATAATTTTTATATATATTTTTTTTATTTTTATTGAAGGCAACAGTTCTATTTTTGAAGTTGAATAGTTTCCTGTAATGTTTTTTATTTTTATTTTAGCTTTATTTCAGTTACAAAAAAATAGTTTTAGTTACAACAATTACTGGCGAGAAACATTTGAATTTTGCTCAAAAGTTTAACTATTCACTAAAACACTTGTCATCTGCTCCTCTTTGTATTCACGAGAGTCTATTAAAATAGTTCATAGTAATTCCTGATTTACAAATGCATGCGTAAGACCTTTAGTCACTTGTACAAAAGCCAGTTTTAAATGATTTATTCTTAGATATCATCTGATTTGATTCTTGAATTCAATTTGACACATTCTTCAATCAAAGCTCATGGATAATTTTTAGGATGCTTGATTTATTTCATCCTAACTAGAGCTTGGCCAGGGTGTCTGCAGAGTCTTAAAAAGTCTTAAAATGTCTTAAGTTTCAAAAGCTAAATTTTAGGCCTTAAAAAGTCGTAGATCTATTGAAATATTGTGTTATAGGTCTTAAATCTTTTTTAACAGGTCTTAATTTTCTTTTGTTCATGCATACTGTAGCTATCCAGTCTGGCCAACAGACATCCAATCACCAACAATCCATCTCAATAAACTTTTAACTTTTGATTTAAAAATAACATTGAATCACTTTTCTTACAGTAACATTTGTTTAAAAGTTTCCCGTTTATTTACTGCTAAAAATACCTGGCCTATATTTTCTATTATTAAATCATTATTAAATGTATTCAATTATAATGATTTTTTGATTTGTCAAGTAAAAATCTTTTCCAACAGGGATATTCAAAAATACCCTTAGCATTTAGCCCTGTTTAAGTCTAAAATTTCATCCATAATGGGCTTAACCTGCAAGAAACGCTGTTGGCAGTGGTGTTCCTTATTCTTTGTAACTGCATTCAGTGTATTCTTGTGTTGCACAGTGTGTGCAGTTCAATTGTGCTTACTAGCTCCTCTTAATAGACACTTACAACATTATTCTGTTTGTAAAAATCACCTATATCTTCTGTTCTTTCAATGAATTTCATCAATGACCTCAGTGTGTCAGTAATAGTTTGAAACACCTTGCTTCTTCTTCTGATGATTTTCTTGAAATCTCATCTCACCTCTGTCTGCTAGTGTTTTCTCATTGGCATTCCCAGTGTGCTAATGTTTGACTCTGTTCCCACGTCTCTAAAAGACCCGTCTGGTCACACGTCTCACCCGTCTCCAAGGGAGACCGCAGTTGCCGATGGCAATCGCGTTCGGGAGGGTGGTAGATGACATGAGCTTGGCACCCATGGACCAGATTTGCAACATTTTCAATCAATTGCGCTAGAACGAGGCGGGAAAAATCAATGAATCTTTTTTTTTTCTTCTTCTCTCTCTCCTAATCCATTCAAGGCCAGAAAAAGGATCAAATCCAGAAAGCCAACATACTCGGGGCAGGATTAAGAGGGTGATGCCTCAACAGTTTGCGGAGGCTTGAAATGTAGCGTGGCGCACTAACGAAGCGTCTCCAGTGGTTTAAGATCTCTATAGTGACAGAACATATGGGCCTCAAAGGGCTGCAGCTCTGTGAAATTAGATTAGGACACAGACATAGACAGAGCAGCGGTTCAGCCCCGAATCACCCTCTTCTACGCGCTCCTGCAACAAAAAGAAGAGCAAACGTCTCATTCATCCATTTAGCAATGGCAGAGCTTTATGTGAAGATGACATCTGAAAGTCATACCTTTTATTTAGTCTACAAAGAGGCTTTTGAAACGGGCTCGCATAGTCTTTTGCGAGCAAATGCTTCAAAGCTCCTCAAAATAATTTCTTTAAGCATCTTGAATGACAGTTTGGCAACGTTAAAGCATTTGTGAAAGCCTTTGCTCTGCATGCTCCTGAAATGTGGTGTGCAGTTTCTCCTGGATGATCTGATGTAAGGATGTGTTGTTCTTAAAGATCTTAGAAGTTGCTTCATGTTCAGACATATTAGGAAACTTGTAGTTTTTTGTTTAATGCACTTGCAGATAATAATATTAATTTAATAAATGACCTTTTACTGTACTAGGCAGCTTTAATGGCTGTATTTTCTAAAATGTGCACTTTGTACTAATGGTTAGTCAAAAGTTTTACTTTAATGTATGTTTTATATCATTGCTTTAAACAATTACACTTGTACTTTGGCTATCATAATCAAACACAAAATGCAAAGTGCTTAATTATAGTTGGAACTATAAATTAATTAATTCATTTTCTTTTCGGCTTAGTCCCTTTATTATTCTGGGGTCACCACAGCAGAATGAACCGCCAACTTATCCAGCATATGTTTTACGCAGCGGATACCCTTCCAGCCGCAACCCATCACTGGGAAACGTACACACACACACACACACACACACACACACACACACACACACACACTACAGTACAGTTAATTTTAGCATACCCAATTCACCTGTAGCACATGTCTTTGGGCTGTGGGGGAAACCGGAGCACCCGGTGGAAACCCACGCGAACACAGGGAGAACATGCAAACTCCACACAAAAATGCCAACTGACTTATCCGAGGCTCGAACCAGCAACCTTCTTGCTGTAAGGCAAACATGCTACCCACTGCGCCACCAGTCGCCGCCTAGAATTATAAATGTTATTTAAAATTAATTGATATGCACTCAATTTTAACATTATTACAAATGTGAAATCACTAATATATATATATAAAACATGTCATGCAAGTTTTAATATTCAGCATTTAGTCTGACCAAACAACATCATGAAAGTGATTTGTGAAACTTGTGTGGAATATATTTCACGTTGCATGGACTCGTTTGATATATTGTTCAGACTTTACAATGCTACATTAGTTAATGTATTTACTTGCATTAAGTAATAATGCAAAGTACAGCTTTAATTAAAGGTGCGGATCTGCCAACATACTAATCGTTAGCATAATAGTTTTGAAAACACAGTCCCTCCCCTGCCATCCAAAGCAACGCCTCCTGAAATTACGAATGCGCACCTTAAAGATGACAGTAGACAACCCACTAGATCATGTCACTCGCCAGTTAGAAAACTTTATAGTACTTTATAATACTACAATTCCTAATTAAAAACTGTATTATATCTGTAGTGTAGAAAGCAAAACTTGTCATAATGTGCAATATTTCACGCATGCTGGGATTGCTCTCTCACGCAGTTTGTCCTAAAGCAACTACGGTATGCTTAGTGGTTGGCCGGCGGCATGCAGGATTTACACTTATTATTAAGCCATACTTACATGCTATATCAGAGCGAATATTCAGAGTAGTGTGGTAAACAATATAGGGAGTGCGTCACAGGTCGTCATTGTTCAAAAATGCACCAATGTGAATATAAAAGCAACTTCAGCTCAGTAAAGCAGGCTAGGTGGAATAGCTCCATTTCTGATGTTTTGTTGTTAAATACAAATCTACATTATCAATGCTGTAAAATGTCTCTTATGCAACTGAAAATAGTCACATCAATCTTTCACCTGCAGATTTCAGTGGCTGAACAACACTTCTGTGCATATAACCCATGTGTAACAACAATATCTACATGAGCTTTCCGTGACTAAAAATGTTTTGAAACATAACATTACCTGTCTAACAGAAATACTTCAGCCATAGTGTCATCCTGCCTCCATAAACTAACTCCAATATTAATACAGGATTTTAAAAAGTTTTGATTCAGTTTTTACCGCTGTGTCTTATGTGCACATAAATGCGAGACACGTGTACACGTGCCAATGGCGGATCTGCGCAAACAGAGATGCGCAGTTGTTCAAATCTACATTTGTTGACAGTTAGTTTGGGCTACTTATCAGAATTATGAGAGATGTCGGCCCAACAAATTTTAATTGGATTATTTTTTTTTAGTCTTATGCCTTACCCAGAATATAAAAATACATATAAATACATTTAGATATTTTATTTTTAATAATTACTATTAGAATATAAAGAGATTTTCAACCAGCAACAAAAAAAATGTTTCTAAAGACAATCACCTACTGCACCTTTAATCTTAATTCAACATTTACTAATGCAAAATTAGTTAATGCACTGTGAGGTAACATGGACTAATGATGAACAACTTTATATCTAATAATTAATTAACTCATTAAATTACCAAAGGCGAATGCATACTTTACTGTTTGTTCTTGTTAGCAAATACATTAAATAACACAACCCAATATATTGATGTATAATGTTATATGTGTTAATTGTACAATGTATTAGCATGATAGTTATTGATATTTTGATTTAGCTTTTTATATAAATAGTGCTTTTGTAATTTGTTAGTAGTTATATAAATTACATAAACATTCCAGGTAACTGTGAACACATAAATCAATGCACATTAGCCATATCTCAAAACTACAAAACTAAATTATGAAAATATGCTCGTTTAAGTGGGTCAAAAAGCCACTCTGAAGTTTCTCTTATTGCATTTATTATATGTTAAGTGTTACTAAATTCACTAAATTCAGTTAGCACTTGAGTACTGTATATTCTTTAAAAGTATGTCATTTCTATAACAGGTGCTGAAATGTAGTTATTATTCACTTAAGTTCACTAAAATGCAGCTTACATTTGGATGTCATGAAAGTTAATATGAGAAAAGCCAAATTCTAAGACATTGTGAAGGTCATTTGTTGTGCTATTATACTAAACAACATTTTCACTGGCGTTCTCTAAGTTTTGTGCCACACTGTATCTGCTGGGGACTTTAAGGGTAATTACTTTTTATCTGTCAACATAATCTGAACCCTCATTAAATGAAAAGCAACATCTAATCCAAAGTCATTATGTTTCAGTAAATAATTCCTATATATATGTAAACAAGAAAAAGAGAGTAGCAGGACCTGTTTTTGAAATCGCGATGGCCACAAGGCTGTTTAATTTAATTCAGCTGTTTAATTTCTTCATAAACGTTAAGGGTGTTAATGTTTAAGGGAGGTTAAAAGGATGAAGCGAGTGCTGTTTGTTTTTATCAAACTGTGATAGTGAATGTTTGGCTCTTTTCAGTAATGGCTTTTATTAAAGCTTGTGTGCCCAAAAGCACTCCTTCCCTTTTTAAAAAAAATAAAATAAAAATTTACAATAACATTGGTAAACAAAATTTCCCAACCTTGAAAATAACTAAAGTGCAGCAATTAAAGTGTTTGTTTTAGCTCCCAAGTTCCTATGTTGCAGTTGATTTTACTACAGAATGGAGTTTTAAAAATAATTGAGCAATTTTGTTTTCACTTGACCTCTTTGTTTGTATTACTCTGAAATGGATTAATCTGGGAATTTATGCACATGTGATTCCGTCTTTAAATTTGATTAATTAAACATAATTCAAAAATTGAAGGAGCCTTTTGTCATTGATAATATTGGTCTGACACTTGAAGGAAAGATGGAGACAAAAGGGACTGGGGAAAATGACACATTAGCTGAAGAATCAATGATTCTGAATGAGTGTGTGTTTGATGGCTTCCACAAAGCTTTTTTTCACAATTTTCTACAGAAGCATAATGACCAGCAGCACTCAGCTTTATACACCACTTACTGAAGCTGGACGGCTTACAAACACTGAAGCTCTCATCATTTGTTTTGCTTCACGTTTCTCTGTTGTTGTTGTTTTTTCCACTTTTGATGCTTTTTATTTTAGTTTGTCTAAGAGTGTTTTATCATATCTTGGTGATAGTTTTATGGACTTTCTCTGCTAAAGTTTGATTTTATTTTGTTTTCTCTTTTAGCTGTGTCCACTCATGTTGAGGGTGACGAGAACATTCAGGTCTTACTTATGGTGGAAAGTGGAAGGTACAGAAGACTTATACCTTACTTTATAATGTTAAAAACAACACCAACAACAATTATGTTTAATGTCTTTAACACACTACTATGCAAAAGTTTGTGGTTTATAATTTAGTGTTTTTATAATTTTTGCATTTATTGTAATTATTTTTGTACTGCAAAATGCTACGGGGCTACTAAATTATGCACAGGTGAAAATTATATGTTTATGTACTTAATAAATCTATGTAAATGTTAAAGTATTAAAAATAAATAAATTGTATTAATAATGTAATTTAGGATATTCAGACACATTTCATTAATGTAAGGTGAATGTAAAGACAATTATAACCCATTAAATACTGTTATTTTAAAGTTACTATTACTCTTAGAATCCTAAAAAAGAAGTGTATCATGTTTTTCTACAAAATAATAAGCAGCACATTTGTAAATGTATGAAGCATATGTGTTCTGATCATTATTTCCGCTGTGGCGACCCCGGATCAATAAAGGGACTAAGCCGAAAAGAAAATGAATAATATAATATAATATAATATAATATAATATAATATAATATAATAT
>CAIGQZ010033001.1:339104-354407 GCA_903798205.1 Danio tinwini
TTCATATACATGTTTTATTAAGATCTACATAACTATGTCTATTTTAGCTTAATTGATTGTATAATATTTGTATTGTTTTTAGGTTTACAATTTTAACATCTGTCCAGGGACAACAGATGAAAAATAGCCTTCTGGCTAATTCTGGTGCATTTGCAGAAATGCTAAATTATGTACACTGTCCCTGCCAAATAAACAAACAAACAAACAAACAAAAAAAGTTATTAAAGTTATTAAAACTATTATGTTCAGAAATGTGTTCAAAAAATAAATAAATAAAAATAAAAAGGGGGGCTAATAATTCAGGGGGTTTAATAATTCTGACTTCAACTCTACATATTTCATTTTCATTAACTTCCGGTCGCAACCACATCTGATTTATCAACAACCCTCGTCTGAGAGTTGATGTCATACTGTAGCAACAGTTCTGGTAGCTCAGGCCTGCTCTGAAGCAGGCATTTTTCATATAAACAGGATTAGATCAGGTCATTAATACTGAAAGTATGTACCGAATGCTGATAGATTTATTTGAAGATTTAAAAAATATAAAAATAAAACATATGCAATCTGCACTCCAAAATAAAAGTACAAAGACGTCACGGGGTGGTTCTCCCCTGGGGTTCAAAGGAAACTATTATTATTACGTTTATTATCATGTAAGGTACCAGCTTTAGTACAATTTGTGTATGATAATAGATATGCACAATATTCCTTTTTTTTAAAGGAATAATAATTTATGCAGTCATGCTTGACAGCTAATAATGATGCTTTGCAAAAGTTGCAGACACCTTTACCCATATCAAAATGCTTTTTTGATGCTAAATTAATTTAAAAAGCCAGTTATTGCTTACCCAGATTAAGAAACTTGAATATGCCTAGGCTACTATAATAAAGAAAACCCACTCTAAATGTTAAAAATAAATAAATTGTTAAATACTCTTGATGCAGGAAAGTGTAAAGCCTGCAGCCCACAACAAAGGTGGAACGTTATTGAGTATTATATTTAACAAACCGTTTACTATGAATTTTATGTAATTTTGCTCACATGGATAATTGAATATTAATCAGATGATGTAATTAAGCTGCTGTGCCATCAGCCAATCATTGCATTGCTGATCATGGTTTCAAGGATTGACAGTCCTTCACAACACATGCAGCAATCTCAGACCAGTACATCCAGATGTTTTTATTTTGATTCGCAAACTTATTTGAAGAACCAGATTATCCAGACATTAGTTAACAAGAATAAAAGATCCAGGAACTGTCAAATCATCTTAAATTTGCATGTATGCACTTAAATTTAGTGAAGAACACAAATGTCTTTGTGATTTACTTTAAAGTCAGATTAAACTGTTATAATGGTTTCATCATAACAAACACTGCACTGTGAATGATCCAGTTAGAGGGCTATTTTACAGATGAATAACTATCATTATCAAATTATATGAAAAATGTTACAGATTTTTTTTTTTTGGGCCATATTGCCCTAGTTTGACCTGACCTCCAACATTATAGTTGTACTTCAAGCCTGGAAGAGTTTGATTTGTGTATCTTAGGTCTCAAACTTGATTCCTGGGTTTTGCTCCAACCCTGAGCAAACACAGCTGATCCAACTAATCAAGGTATCATCTGTGTTTGATAGGGTTAGAGCAAAACTGCAGAGCTGCGACCCTCCAATGATTGAGTTTGAGACCTATAGTTTAGATACAGTTCAAATAACATTAAATGTAATTTATAAAAATTAAATAAATACACTACCTGACAAAGGTCTTGTCGTCAATTCCAGTTGTAAAAGCAACAAATAATAACTTCACTTCTAGTTGATAATTTGGAAAAGTGACAGAAGGTAGATTTTTCCGATGAATCATCTGTTGAACTGCATCCCAATCATCACACATACTGCAGAAGACCTATTGGAACCCACATGAACCCAAGATTCTCATAGAAATCCGTCAAGTTTGGTAAAGGAAAAAATCATGGTTTGGGGTTACATTCAGTATAGGGGACGTGCGGGAGATCTGCAGAGTGGATGGCAACATCAACAGCCTGAGGTATCAAGACATTTGTGTTTGCATTACAAACCACAGGATAGCGCTTCTTCTCATACTTAGCCTCCACATTAAAGTTTCTGAAAGCAAAGAAGGTCAAGGTGCTCCAGGATTGGCCAGGCCAGTCGCCAGACATACTTAAACATTATTGAGCATGTCTAGGGTAAGATGAAGGAGGAGGCATTGAAGATGAATCCAAAGAATCTTGATGAACTTTGGGAGCCCTGCAAGAGCTCTTTCTTTGCCATTCCAGATGACTTTAATAAGTTATTGGAGTCATTACAGAGATGTATGGATGCAGTCCTCCAAGCTCATGGGAGTCAAACACAATATTCATTCTTTTTCCACTGCACCATGACTTTTTATTCTATACTGTACCAATCACAAATGACTGGGCCATTTGACCATTCAGAGCAGAGTAGACTCATGAAAAGGAAAGACTAAGAAAAGTGATGACATAAATACTGCAGTTATTATTTTCAACAAAACAAAACAATTTCCATTTAAGTAATAATCTGTATTGTTGAAGTTCTAACAAAACACATCAGTAAATTAGTAGATATATATAACTAATGGCCAACTGGAGTTTAGACCAGAAACTTGAACAAGCAATTTCAGACACAGAGAAAAGAGGTGTTGCTATGATATATATTATGAGGAAACTAAAGTGTTGATGATAAATCAACTAAAAAAACAATTTTAGGAGACATCCGAAACTAATTTAGGAAGCTGTAAAAAAGCTACACTTTAAAATAGGCACACTTTAATTGACATTTTGCATTATTGCCTGCATTAACATGCACTACATTATGTATGATTTTAAAACATGTGCTGTTGTTTCCTCAGAGCACCAAGCCAGAAAGAGAAGCTCCATTAAAGTCTGTAAAATGTTACTTTGGGCTTCGAAGAAAGTTGAAACCAACAAGCAGGTAAACTCTCAAGTATTTATCCAGCTCCATGCCGCTAAAAGCATTTAAAAGATGTTATTTATCTTTTACATTTCACAGAAGTGTTAACTAATTGCATCTTCCTCAAGCTCCTTAACAAATTGATGGTTTTTGTATAAATTTCTCCATGTCCTCATTATAAACTGTATTTTTTATCCAGAACACGCTGAGCCTGCAAACAGTGGTATGAAACAAATTATTCAAAATTAGCGCGGCCACATTGCAAGACATATTAATAATCCTAAATGTGTAATTAAGATCGATTCATAAATGTTCTGACATTAACTCTAGGTTGACGTTCAAATGAGTTCCTAGTTCAGCCTTTATCTCTCTAGTGCCAAACATGCAGAGCTGCTTGGTTTAGTGCCAAATGCCCCCCATCAGAAACGAGACTATCACAGTCAATCTGAAAGCAGATTTATATCTCGCAATTATGAAATTCATTAAACGTAATTTAGCAAATACACTGTACTGTGTTTTTCTCTCTCCTGCTGGGAAAATGGTTAACTGTGGATTTGTTTCATTTCAATAATGCTGTGTTTTTGTAATTTATGGCAGTCGTGTAATTTATTCGTGCGCCGAAGATGATTTCGCTAATGATCATTTATTCATAATTCTTCCAGTGAATGTATCCACCACATGATTCTTACAAAAGCATTTTAACCCAGATGACTTTCAGTATGTTTGCAGATGTTATTCTTTTAGCGTTACATTGAGCTATTGACATGCAAACTCTTGGGTTTGTGCAGTGAGGGTGTTTGTTCGGCTGTAGGCACATTCTGTAGACTTTTCACAGGTTCACCTTTACCTTGACTCATGGCAATATCTCCAGCTTATTTTAAAGCTCCCATAGAATGCAGTGAAACAATATGTTAAATGATTCTCTGATGTATAAATAAAAAAATGTATGTGGCTTATGCCGAGTTCAGACTGCACGATTTTCAAAGTACTCATGTCACTGCATGACTATCTGGGCTAGCGTTTCGTCGCTGCTTTGTTTACATTGCTAGATGGATCGGCGACAGGGGTTTTCATACTGCATGACTTTAAAATAGGAACAATCATCGACAACTTTGTCTTGGTCCATAAACTACGTCTCACAACCAAACATACGCAAGAAGTGACATGAAAACAATGCAAGATCACGTAAAATATCTTTTGTTATTAACTACATAATGAGAAAGAAGCCTTTAGTGGCGTAGAAAATCTACTTATTTTGCTCACCTGGCTTTTGAAGGGAATTAGCCATTTCTCTTAAACTTTTCTTCTTTGTCGACCCGGTTGTGGTTTTGCTCAGATGACACTGGTGCTCCTGCTAAAATTAGACTAGTTTTTCCTCTATTTTTTGGGTCCAAATAGTGTTCTTTTAACTTTAACTTTTAACTCCCCCAACCTCCCTCTGGCCTGCAGATACCTAGGTCCAGATATTTAGCATGCCAAATATCTCATGGGTGTTGACTACTTGATGTACTATGAAATACATACATGCTAAATAATCATATACAATACTATAATCAATACTTATTTCATTTATTAATTTTTCTTCGGCTTAGTCACTTTATTCATCAGAGGTTGCCACATTGGAATGAACCGCCAATTTATCCAACATATGTTTTATACAGTGGATGGGTACTGGTGGTAGCTGCAGCCCAGTACTGGAAAACATCCATGCACACTCAATCACACACAATATGGCCAATTTAGTTTATTCAATTCACCTATAGTGCATGTCTTTTGACTTTGGGAAACCCACGCCAACACAGGTAAAGCATGCAAACTCCACACAGAAATGTCAACTGACCCAGCCAGGGCTCGAACCAGCGACCTTCTTGCTGTGAGGTGACAGTGTTAACCACTGAGCCACTGTGTCACCCCTATAATCAATACTTAAGTTAACAAAATATTTTTTACAAACTGACTAGATTCCTTGTTAAATGACTTGTTAACTGAAGCGGTAGATTTTATTTTAGATCTATTTTAGGTTGAAGGAGTGAGCAAGCTATCTTTATGCCACCAGAGTGACCTTCTTTGCTTTTGAGTTGTGTTGTTGATTAAATATAGGCTAACGTATAATTATACGTCATCAAAAGAGGCTGACAGAGATTTTTATTTTTATAATTTTATTTTGTGGGTTTAAAGGGCATCCATGATGCCAAATCAACTTTTGGAAGCTGTTTTAACAGAACTGTCTGTAGGTATAGTGTGTCCACTGTCATTTTGGAGTAATATTGAAGTGCTGTTTATGTGACACATGAGGAAATGGTGGGCGGGGAGAACCAGCTCATTTGCATTTAAAGGCACAAGTAACAAAACAGCTACAATGTACATATTCAGCAGGGTGGGAATTTTGAGCTGAAACTTTAGAGACACATTCTGGAGACACTACAGACTTATCAAACGTCTTGTAAAAGGTTAAAATAGAAGCCATTTAAAGCATTATTTCTCAACCACGCTCCTGGAGGCCCATCAACACTGCATGTTTTGCATGTCTCCATTGTCTGTTACACCCATTACAGGTCTTTCAATCTCTGCTAATGAGTTGATAATCTGAATCAGGTGTGTTTGGTTAAGGAGACCTGGTAAATGTGCAGAGCTGGTGGTCCTCCAGGAATGTGGTTGAGAAACACCACTTTAAAGTATCATTAAAAGCCAGGCAGCAACTAACATTAATCTCACAATAAACATATGAATTTTTGAAGTTTATTGACATCTTTTCACTCAAGGAAAATCACAGCAATTCTTCATTTGTAGGAAATTATTTGTGGCCACAATTTAAGTGAATTAAAACAAGAGCATGAATTAATACAACAGGACAATGATTTAATTAAACCTAGTTGGTAATACATGGCCACAAATTAATTTGTTGTGGCCAAGATTAGCACAATTAAAACCAGGAATACAAATGAAAACAAAATGGCCACAACTTGCCTAAAATGAAGAATTAATTAACCAAAGCAGCCACAATATAACTATAATTAATTAATAATACTGCACATGGCCATGAATTAAAGTTGTGGAAATGTATTTCTTTATTTTGGCAACCCATATACTGATATATTTTAGACTTGATGTTATTACAGCTTGATTGTAAAACAAATCTTTTACTTCATTTACTTTTAATTTAAAGCTTTATGTGATCTCAAACATGCTCCTCACTGACAATTGTTTCCTTGTTAAAACGGGTCACTTATATTAGACATTAGATCAAAACTGTGAGAAAATTGTAATAAACGTATAGATTATGTGTGCAAAATTAACCTTGATATGATTACTTTTATGATCAATAACAACCCAGCAGGCACAGGACATCCGTATGATGTCAGATTGATGTTGTATCTCAACATTGTGGGATGTTGCAATTAGTTTGAAAATGAAAATTGGGTTGATGTCAAAACCCAACGTCAATTTGACGTCAATGTCAGACAGACAATGCATTTTGGACATTTTCTAACGCAACCTAAAAACAAAACGTTACAATGTGTGGACGTTACCGTCTCTCAGACGTTGGATTTTGGTTGCCATACCTGACAAATAAATGTCAGTATTTGATGTCAATATGACATTGATTTAAAATGGTGGCTCGATGGTAAATTTTGGTCACTTTCCAACACAACCTAAAATCAACCAAATATCACTGTCATTTCACATCATTATTGGACATCAAAATAATGTTGTCCTTAGACGCTGGGGACCTAAATCTAACCTAATATTAATGTCTTATGATGTTGTGTGTCTGCTGGGAAATACCAATAAGGCTTCAAATAAAAAAAAACAGTTGCAGAGCTATACAACTGCTAAAATGCTATGTGTGAGGTCAGAAAAGATACTGAGCTATTTAGACCATGAGTTACAGAAACGAACTAGAAGTAGGTAAGCAGAAAATCTCTTACACAAGCAAAACAGACCATTTGTTTCTGTTATTCAAGTCAGCTGTCTGTGTTAGTTAAGCTGAATTTAATGTTATCTTTGCTTTTTAGAGGTTCAGTCTGCGGCACCATCAGGAAAAGCTGAATATAGCTGTAAATTGATGTGGAGAACCTGTATGAAATGCTGTGAAACTAATTGAATATTTTTTTGTTGTTGTTTTTCTGACTGATTTTCAACAGTTGGGGATTTACTGTTTATACCGAAAAGCAGCAGTGGTAAGTGCAATTAACTCTGTTCCTAATTACACAGTCAATCTCACGCTTCAGTACTGTTTTTAGGAAAAACATTTAGCAGGGGCTGGGTAATATGTGTCTTTTTTAATATTTCAGTCTGAAACTTATTAAGGCTTTTTGGTACAGCTTAATACTTGAAGTACAAAACTAAAGGACTGAATTTCAAATAGTACACTTGAGTGCTTCAGTGTTCGTCTTTGCATCATCTCTGAAACAGGTATTTCTGCTGTAAAGGGAATGATTCTCAGCAGGACTGGGTCACCTCCATTATCAGAATGAAGGTGAGCTTTTTCCTTTTCTGATAATGTGCAGTTAACATTCTTACAAATGGGCAGTTTTTTTTGCAATGCATTTTTTATATGTGATAATGTTTCACTTATTTTGAATTTAACAATAAAAATAGCATTTCACTTTCCTTGCATAAAGGGACCATTTACCAAAAATAAAGAGGCTTTTTAAGGGGACTTATAGAGAATACTTTAGTGTCTGTTACAATTTACTTTCCTAAGTGCACTTTCTAATATTGTCAATATAAGTCTAAAAGGACATATCAGAATTAAAGTGGGAAAACAGCTTAAAATGTAGTTTATATAAAGAACATCAGCAAAATGTCTGTTTTCAGGCATATTTAGAACAATAATATTTTGAAGACATACACTCAACGGCCACTTTATTAGGTACATCTGTCCAGCTGCTCATTAATGCAAGTTTCTAATCAGCCAATCACATGTATTTAGGCATGTAGACTTGGTAAAGGCAATCTGCTGCAGTTCAAACTGAACATCAGAATGGGTAAGAAAGGTGATTTAAGTGACTTTGAACGTGGCATGGCAACATTGGTGGCAGACAGGCTGGTCTGAGTATTTCAGAAACTGCTGATCTACTGGGATTTTCACGCACAACCATCTCTAGGCTTTACAGAGAATGGTCCGATAAAGAGAAAATATCCAGTGAGCGGCAGTTCTGTGAGCACAAAAGCCTTGTTGATGTGAGAGGTCAGAGGAGAATGGCCAGACATAAATCGCACCAGCTCACCTAAATTGGACAACAGAATATTGTAAAAATTTTGCCTGTCTGATGAGTCTCAATTTCTGCTGCGACATTCAGATGACAGGGTCAGAATTTAGCGTCAACAACATAAAAGCATGAATCCATCCTGCCTTGTATCAACAGTTTAGGCTGGTGGTGGTAGTGTAGTGGTGTGGGGGGTATTTTCTTACCACAATTTGGGCCCATTGCCTACCTGAGTATTGTTGCTGACTATGTCCATCCCTTTATGACCACAATGTACCCATCTTCTGATGGCTACTTCCAACAGGATAAGGCACCATGTCATAAAGCACAAATCATCTTAGAACTTGACAATGAGTTCACTGTACTCAAATGGCCTTCACAGTCACCAGTTCTCAATCCAATAAAGCATATTTGAGATGTGATGGAATGGGATATTCTCATCATGCATGTGCAGCTGATAAATCTGCAGCAACTGTGTGATGCTATCTTGTCAATATGGACCAAAAACTCTGAGGAATATTTCCAGTACCTTGTTGAATCTATGCCACAAAGGATTAAGGCATTTCTAAAGGTAAAAGGTGGTCCAAGCCAATACTGGTTAGGTGTACCCAATAAAGTGGCCGGTGAGTGTATACACTGACTATCAGACTATTAAAATTCCAAATAATTCATTAGGTCATTTTAAATCTTTAAACCAGTAATTCCCAACCTTTTTTAACTCACAGCCCAGACAACCAAGCATGTTTCATTTTAGCACATTATATACATGTTACTAGATATTATATTAAACTATAATTTAAGTTTAAATGCTTGTCAGTACTGTACACCTGGCAGTGAACTTCAACCGTATTTCAAAAACTACACATTTATGAAATTATATAATAAAACTAAATACAAACTAAAAACTATAATACATTTTCATTGTGATTAATTTGTAGTTAAGTGTCTGAAAGCATTACCTTCATTTTGAACTTAATGCAGTATATATAAATATGTATAACAGTTCCTTAAGTCTTTTTTTAATATGCTAAACTAACTATTTGTCACAAGGGCTATAAAATCCCACATAGTGCCTTTTTTATAAACCTGTTCCTCCTTTTCCCAGTTAGAAGAAAACTAGACTTAAGAATCGAGAGGAATGTTTTCAAAGTCATCCTCCATGAGTGTAAATTACATTATCCAAAATGGTCTCCAAAATTGGATGCCCACTGCTATTTTTAAATGAAACCGTTAATTGTGGGAAGTTGATAACTTACTTAGACGCAAGGCTGCCTCCTGTCTTTACTGAATAAACATGAAATCCAGAGTCCAGAGAGACTCTTAACACCTTAAGGAAACAAGAAAAACAAAAATCCAGTCAGATGCCATAAGCAGACAGCAAAGCAATCAGGGAACAAGCAGAGCAGATTTAGACCAGCACAGGACAGATTTTCCACACAGTGTTGAAGCAACATTTGTGTTTAATTTCAGCAAATACAAATGTGACCTTGTTGATTTTAATCATACGTCGATGTCTGATTTGAAACCCCAACATGTGCACAGCACTTGATCAGACAAAACACTTCCACCACATAGAAACAGGCACCCATGTGCGGCGATTCCATCATTTGCCACTTTCCAAGTGAAAAGGTCTTAATAATGCGTCCTTGTTGCTTTTGTTATTACAGAAATGCCAATTTATTTGCCTTTATTTATTTTTACACGTCTTGCTGATCATTTTAAGCACCTGCAACATGCACAAGCATAAGTATCTTAACACTCGCACCAGCATTCATGTACAAAGTCTTATCCCAGTGGCATTGTGTTTTGCAAGTGCAGGTCTAGGGCCATGTGCACACACACATGGGTATTTTTGCAAACTAACTTTTTCTTTCATTTAAAAATAAATAAATAAAATTTCATCCACACATGCTTAGTTTAAAAATTAAATCTTTGTCCCCATGAAAATGCAAAAAACCCTATGAAGCAAGAGAAGGGAATGTCAAAGCAAGAGGTGGTGATATACTACAAACCATAAAGTCATGTTGGCCAATCAGAAGTCTCAGAAAAAAAACAAAAAACAAAACATGGTTATCTGTTCCTGAAGCTTCTGTTCCAAAATACATTTGGATAATTGTCTATGTATGTATATATATATATATATATATATATATATATATATATAGTTAGTAGCAAAAGTATTTGCTTAGGAAATGCTGCAGTCTTGAAAATACCCATGTTCGTTTAAACAGGGTAAGACTTTATAAAACAGTAAATAGTGCACAGCATATATTAGTACACCCCTCATGAATCTCTCTTTTAAATTCATAATTTTTATAGAAAGCTATACAATATTATATTTGTGCATATACATTAGATTAGTCAGTACTGAAGCCAAATCTGGAGCTTATTTAATAAAATAACTTCTGATAATGATCCAAAAGCTAGTACACCCAAATTTATGCTATAGAAAAATATTAAATACAAATTAAAAAGAAAAGAAGAAAAATCAAGAGAAGCAAAAAAACATGGAAAAAATGTGTTGAAATTTTGTAGGTTGTAATTGTTTTTGCAATATTTAGCTTGAATTTAATTGTATTATCTTTCAAATTTTTAATGTTTGGTGACTAAAATATTATTTTTAATAAATATATCTGTTTAACAAATCTGTTTTGTTTAAATGCACCAAAATGCATTTCCTATATTCAGTGAGAAATGGATACAAATATTCATTTCAAAAATGGGGTGTACTCAATTATGCTGAACACTGTACATAATTTCTATATACATCAAATTATGATTAGACATTTATACATATAACAATGTAAATTATTAACAGCTAATAGCTTTTCAAAAAAAAAACAAAAAAACAAAAGCATGAACATCAATCTTTCTCACATATTATATTAAAATATAATTAAAATATATTAAATTATATTTGAAGTTTCATAAATGCTCATCAGTATTGTACATTTGGTCATGAACTTAAATGTGATTAATGTGAAAGCATTACCTTTTTGCACTTAAATAATAAAGTATAAGTAAATAAGTACCTTATTTCCTAAAGCATTTTTTTTAATATGCTAAACTGTAACTATTTTTGGACCATTATATCCCCATAATATAATATCCCCCAAAGTCCCCTTTTTATAACCCTGCGTCTTCTTTTCCCAGAGAAAAAAGTTAGAAGAAAACTAGCCTTAAGAATAGAGGGGAATGTTTTCAAGGTCGTCCTCCATGAGTATAAATCACATTATCCGGAAAGGTCTTTCAGCTGAAATAAGGTCAAGCAGAGTGGCACAATAACACTGGTTCCAGCAGCCTCTTCCTTAGACGAGCTGGGCTCTACAACACGCAGAGGGCCTGACTCAGCCCATTCACTATTAATAACTTCAACCAAAGGCAAGGGATGCCAGAGAAGGAGGAGATGATTTAGCCATTGTTTAGATCTCTCCTCCAATCCTCTAACCCTCTCAGATTTTCCCTGCCCTCGTTTTGGTCCTAATGCCTCATTCTTATCTACTTCCCCACAGGTTCACTGTTTTCATTGTCGAGGCTTATTCTTGCTTCTGTGGCCTTGAACTGATACGAGCGGTGGGGAAATCAAGCGCTTTGGTTCTTAAAGAATTAGTTCACTTGCAGAATAAAAAATTCCTGATAATTTACTCGCCACCTTGTCATCCAAGATGTTAATTTTTCTTTCTTTTGTAGAAAAGAAATTAAGGTTTTTGAGGAAAACATTAATAGTAAACGTCTATGGTGCTCAATTGTTCAAACTTCCAAACTGCAGTTTCAATGCTCTTTCAAATGGTCAAACATTTCCTGCTGATGAACAATGGTCTCACCACTTATTGAAATGGTCTACTGTATCCTTCCATCTATCTATTTTCAACCAGTTATCCGGGAACAGGTCTCGTGGGCCGCAGTCTCAGCAGGAAACACCAGACTTCATTTTCCCTAGACACTTCCTCCATCTTCTTAAGGGGGATAAAAAAGTTGTTCCCAGGCAATCAAAGAAACATAGTCCATCCAGCATGTTATGGGTTTTCCCCGGAGCCTTCTCCCTGTGAAACAGGCCTGGCACACCCCCCAGGTAGACATTGAAAACAGATGCCCAAGCCACCTCAACTGATTTCTCTTGATGTGGAAGAACAGCGACTCTATTCTGAGTTCTATTCTGAGAGTATCTGTAAGGGTGCACCCTGCCACCCTCTGAAGGAAACTCATTTTGGCTGCTTGTATCGAAGTTCTTCTCTTTTCAGTCATAACCCAAAGCTCATGACCATTGGTAAAGTAGGAACGTAGATTTACCTGTAAATGGAGAGTTTTGCCTTTGGCTCAGGTCCTTGTTTACCACAACAGGCCGATACATTGACTGCATTAACTGGTGTTCCATCATTCCTTCACTCATGAACAAAACCCCAACATTCTTGATTTCCTACAAAGACTCTCCAAGTCAAGGACTCTCCAATCTGGAGATAGCAAGCCTCTTTTTTTTCAGTTGAGCACCATAAATTCTGATTTAGAGAGGCTAATTTTCATCCCTGTCACATCACACATGACTACAAACCATCCTAATGCATGGTGAAGGTCCAGGTCCAATGAAGCCAACAGGACAACATCATTTGCAAATAGCCTAGACTTTCTGTCCATTAAAATAATGAGGAGAACCTGCGACAAAGGGCAGACCTGTTGGAGTCCAGCATGCAACAGGAACAAGTCTGACTTATTGCTGGCAACGCGAACCAAGTTCCTTCTCTAGTCATACAGAGATTGGACGGCCCTTAAAAGAGTGCTACTGTACCCCATACTCTCAGACAACCAGTTAAAGAATGCTACAAGGGACACAGTCAGATGCCTTCTCATACTTCACAATGCACATGTGAACTGGTTGGGTGAACCCCTGATGAACCCTCAAGCACCCTGGAGAGGGTAAAAAGGCTACAGTGGGAAGAAACTGGAAGTATAGGATCAGCAATGTAAACATTGCAACAACATGCTGTGGCCTACAAACCTCCAGCTGTTGCCACAATAGATATGCAGATATGGTGTAAGCATCACTTTTAAACATCACAATTATAAGCATGTTAGGCATCAAACAAAATCACAATCTCTGTAAGAGCAATAAAGCTTAAGTGTCCTCCTAGGCTTCAGTTCATGGCACCAGGTAAACAACGTGGGGACACTTTCCTGCTTCAGCCTATGTAACCCGGTAAGCGCTAAAACAATGAGGTCCTTTGTAGCATATCCTCGTGTTGTCTGTAGTACTGTTGTCCGGGTACTAAAAATTGTAAACACGTCCATTTCCCGCAAACATAAGTGCCACTGAGTGCATTCTTAAACACTGCTGATTTGCAATAGTATTCACTAGTTCTCAACAGAAATGAATGTGATTGGCCATGAAGGTCATCAGTTCACCACTCATCACTGAGGGCAACCACAGTTATAGGGACACTGGAGAGTTTTAAAGCCACGAAGATCAGTCGCGTCATCAGCAGATCGCTCGTCTGTGTTTGCACTCAGTAAACATCGGTGAAGTGCAGTGAACTGATGACCTTCACAGCCAATCACAGTCATTTTTGTTGAGCACTGGTGAATACTATGGCGAGTCAGCGCTGTATAAGAACACACTCATCAGAATTAAAATGTTAATGGGAAGTTGATGTTTTTTTTTATACATTTCAGTACCGAAATTCAGTATCCTGACAGGTCTATATAGTGAAAGAATCAGTTTATTTACTTAAGTTTAATAAATGGCATCTAAAACGATCGTTTGGGAAAGAAAACATTAGTTAACTAGTGCCTTTTGGACGTTCCTGTGTGGCTCAGACAATACTTCCAGGTTTCTTCCCACCGCAGCCTCGATTTCACTTTTAAAATGGCGGTCTATAGAGCTGATTCAGTGTTCAGTCTAAGGATTAACTAATGGCAAAATTATTTTCTTCAGTACCCTGGCACAGACTTTCCAGGCAGGCTGAGGTGTGTGATAACCCTATGGTTGGAACACACACTCTAGTCCCCTTTCTTAAAAAGCAAAATGGATGTACTTTTACACACATAGCTTGTCTGGGTATAGCTCTGGGATGCAAGCTTTTGTGGTTAAAAAGTATATCTATTATAGTATATATTTTTTGTTATTTAAGAAAATGACATTGATTTCAATAGGTAAGACCCTTCTTCCTTGTCTGGGATCATTTACGCTAGAGCTATTTGAAGCAGCATTAAAGCTGAAATTTGAATGAATGCCACTGAAAAATCCAAGGATGTTTTCCACAGAAAACATCTTTTCTGCTAAAGAATGGAGGAAATATATTGGATGACAAGGGGGTCAGCAAAATATAAAGAAATGTTCATTCTGGAAGTAAACAAATCCTTTATTTATGTATTTTTTTAAAAGATGGAATGAGAAATGTTCTTTCTCCAATCGGATGGGTAAACAAGAAGCGAAACACATGTACCATAATTCAGTATACACATGGTTGCGTCTCATTATTACATGTGCTAAAAGTGGTTGTAGAGTTCGTGCAGGTAGATTAATTGATACTATGTGCTCAGAGACTCTGCTAACCTCTCGCCGCTTCCATTTCACCCAGCATTCTGCTTGGCATGGTTTCCATAGCAACTTGAGGTAGGTAAAGGCACAGGCAGAAGAGACCTGCTGCTAAAATGAGGATGTAGACGCAAAGAACAACTCAAAGGCCATAAAGTCACAGTGGAAAGTATGAGGTGTCTCAGTGAGTGTTCAGCTCAGGAAGAAGTCCGCAATGTTCCTGCACATTTGTTCCTACATCATTAGGGTCAGAAAGTTAGTGGTAGTTAAAACTGCTCCAGAATATATGGAAGTTTTAAGTATTTCAGTTTCCCAAGACTTAAAGAGCTTAAAGAGTATATACAATTTTGGTATGAAACCATTTTTATTTGTTCCAAGTTTCCACCATGGAAAATATCCAAATTTCAGGTTAAATTCTAATGTTAAAACTTAAAAATGCCACAAATTAATACCTAAACTAATTTTTAGAACTTATTTAATTTATTTGGAGGACAGTTAGATTTAATTATTTTATTTGAACACTGACCTATAAAATGGTTGTCTGGGTAGAACTTGTTCTATTTCTATTTAAGAAAAAACAGTATGAACAGACACTGATTTATTTATTT
>CAIGQZ010033001.1:355646-371633 GCA_903798205.1 Danio tinwini
TTATTATTATTATTATTATTATTATTATTATTATTATTATTATTATTATTATTATTAATAATAATAAAACTAACCAATGAAATGGTTGTCTGGCCCAAAATTGCCTTTTCAGTTTGTTTTTTTAAATAAAACAGCTAGAAACCTGATCAAAATGTGTTCAGTTCCTGGATAAACAGATCATACATGATCACTGTGTGTGTAAAGCTTTGCTGTAGTTGTTTTTTTCAGACACTGATTTATTAATTTGTTTTTAAAGGTGAAACAGAATTTTACACAATAAAATTAGCCGTCTTCAGATTTTTCTTTTATAATATGTGATTCATAATTCCTGTGGCAAAGAACTGTTTTACATGAATGTTAAAAAGTCTATTACAATGCTTTCAAAAAAAAAAAAACTGGATTGGTTTTAGATGTTTAGATGTTGACATTTGCATTGAGTGTAATCTAAAAAAAATATAAAATAAATAAAAAGCATTGAATGCAGTATGAAAGGATAAAAGCACCTACCTAACATATAAACATTTATCTTTTTGCAGCACGGCAGTGACTTATGGCCTAGGGATCTAAAGCAGAGCATATCTCTACCTTATAACCTGAGCAGAAGGAGAACATCCACTCATACCGCACAGTCCAGCACTAAATACCAAAGAGAGGTCAGCGCTAACACTCACAAACATCGCAAACACTTAACAAACCACTTCATTTATTACTACTTAATGAATTTTTGCTTCAGTGAACACCTCTAAAGGGCAGCACAGATCGTTGTTCTCCATCTCTGTTGACAGTAAAGCCATATCCATGTCCTTTTAACCCACAAAACAGTTGTTGCATATGGACATCCAGTCTGTTCACTGCATACAAAACAGCCGTTGACTCATGTACAGTAGCTGTGCATATAATACACTTCCTTTTTCATGTAGGTTAAAGGAAAGTCGGTGCTTACTACAAGTATAGAAGATTCAAAAGCACAAAACCAAATGGCCGCAGATGAGGGCATCCGACCGGACTCGCTGCATAAATTGGCAAGCGCTGAAGGAACTCCGGGTGTCTCCAGGCTTGAAATGGTGATTGATGACACACTCCAGTCCCAGCGAAGGGCATCAATTCAACAAGACACTGGCACTCTAACCCAGATTTCACAGAGGAAAGCCGCCATGCCCGGCAGAGGAGTGCAGTTGCCTCAAAACCTCATTAATGAGCTAAGTACTGTTCTCAACAAAACAGGACGCTCTCAGAAAGAAGCCGATTAGGAGAGACAGAAAGACAAGAGTCTTGTCCATTACACTTCCACTGTGCAAAAGGAAAATCAAACTCAGACCCAACCCAAAGCAAAGCTGCCTCCAAGTAAGCATAGTGCTATATGCATTGGGGATTAAAGGAGCTATGTGTAAGTATTTTCTTGTATTAGCAGCTTATTTAGTGCCGATTTATGAACAGAACCTCATTTTTTTTCTAATAAAACTTTAAAAAACCTTTACTTGAAGGGGTGTTCATTAAACTGTAATGAAACCCTTTTAATCATGACATGACACGTTAATAATATAAATGAGATTAATGCATGCTTAAGACAACCGCCATTTAGTAATATACTGTATGCACTGAAAAAATAAAATATATTTACATGATGAAATTATGTGTACAGTATATAATTAATAATAAGATAGTATGACAGAAAAAAAAAATCACAGCATGTAAATCTGCCTTTTAATAGCTCAGTTATGTCATTTTAATTGCAATGGTCATAAAGTTGTCATGAAGACATCATAACCTCTCTTTTTCTTTATCCTGACAACTTGACATTACCAAGACAACATAACCTGCCAGTTTTTTTTTGTCATGACAACTTAAGATTACCGATCAACATAGCTTGTCTTAAATCTGTCTTAAACATGATTGGTATGAGGCCATTATAACAGCATCATTAATATTTTCCTCAACTAGTGGTAAAAATGAAATATCATTAAATGTGAATTACTCTGTTATAAATTGATGTGTGAGTATTGATACTTTTAATGACAAATTCAGTTTGGTCTACTGAAAAAAGTGATAACAAATATTCTCAAAAGAATTCAAACAGACAAATATTCATGACACAATAATAATGGCCTCCTTACAATCATGCTTATGACAAGCTATGTTGTCTTAGTAATGTCAAGTTGTCATCAGTGGCGGAGCTACAATTTTTTACATAGGGGGGGCAGGGGGTGGCCACTGCTATTTCAGGGGGTCCACACACACACACACACGGAAAGTGTTTAGAATACCCAAATCTATTGCATTACCAACATATAATTCAAAATATGAAAATATAATAATTTACTCATCACCTCACTTTGTTGTGAGTTAATAAGTAATGACAGGATTAGATTTTTTGGTGGAACATTCCTGAAGCTCAGCTTAAATTCTAACATTGGTTGAAACATGTGAATGCCTAGTATATGCTCTGACCTGCTGGTGGACCTGAAGTCTGACCACACTGACTCTGACTAGTCTCAGGTATGGAGCTGCTGTGGGATCCAGTGCAAAGGGAAGGGTTTATTTGAACCTGATCTGCCTGTTTTTGCTTCTTTATAAAGAAGTCTCGCCCTTTCTTTTCATGTTTAATTGACCCTGTGCAAAAATATTACAGTCTGGTTACATCTGATCCAGTTAGAAACACATTTATCCTAATTACAAATATCCATTATCATACCTGCACATTAAAATCAGCAACCAATCTAAAAACATTTATCTGAAGAAAGTATAAGAGCTGGCTAAGCCATTTTAAATAAATTTAACTCACAAACAGCTAGCCTAACATTACTTCCCCATATTAGCAAAACATAGAATGTGCATGTATTACTAGCACAGATTAAGTATAGCATTAACTGTATCTAAACAGCAAATTGATTACATTAAGTTAACTGCAAACCTTATACAAACCTTATACTAAACTATAAAACACATTTCAAATATTATGTTATGATGTATTATTATTCGTCTTACTTGAAACAATGCTCTTGTCTTCGGCTTATCATTGATTTGAAAAAAGCTTGAGCGCAGTGTTGCCAGATGTAGCTGACTGATTCCAGCCCAAAAACTATCCAAAACCCGTCGAAATGCAAAAACAATCGAATTCAAAAACCGCCCAATCTGGCAACACTGCTTGAGCGTTGCCGGCAAAATTCAATGACGTCTTTAGACAAATGAGAAGTCAATCAGCTTCAGAAGCTGCCAGCAGCAAATTAAATTTTGGGGTGGCACCCGGGGTGGCCAATCAGATGTCAGGGGTGTCCAGTGCCACCTCGGACACCCCTCTGGCTCCGCCACTGGTTGTCATAGCAAAGACATCGCAAGCAATGTCATCCTTGAATTAAAAATGACATAACTGGGCGAATGACACTTAACACTACAACTACAGACATCAAGTCGTTTTGACAGTTTTTAAATGTTCTAATTTAATGACTTAAATAAAACCCACATATCTTTAATAAAGAGTTTTTTTTAATAATTATGCATTTATTTATTTCAAACATTGTTATTTTATTAAAATTACAAAACACACACACACAAAAAAACTATGAGTATTGCCTAGCAACTTCCTGCTGACTTTCTGAACTTTCTGATAGCAAAAACATAACTTCAGACCAGTGGTGTAGTCGGGGCTATCCGCACATATACTCCTCATGCCTACTTTTTTCCACACGCTGTTTGGGAATTGCGACTTCTGAGGATCAAAAATTGCACATACTCACTTTTTTTGCTGATTAAACTTCCCTAATTTCATGTATTCACCTGCACACGTCATCATACGTCATCGCAATCTCTTGCTTCATATGAGTGCAGAATACCATTCAGAAACTCCATATAAAATATTTTCATTGTCATATTTTAAAGACATGACGGGGGGAATTGGAATTTAATGCAGTGCTTCTTGTCCTGTCTGAGACCCACTTTATATTGTATATCTATCAGGCAGTGAAGATTGCTGTATTTTAAAGACATTTTATGATGAAAAGACAGTTCACCGGAAGCGCTGAGGCTGGCTGGCTGAAAATTTAAGTCTGTGTGCATATAGCCCATTCTAGTAGTTCTGGTAGTTACAGTGTTAATGCCATTAGCATGCATGAAATCCCCTTCATATTCATGCGTCATGTCATGGTTATAAAGGGGTGATGTCATATGAACACCCCCTTCAAGTAAAATGTCACCATTAAAAAAAAAACTACATTTCTCCTTATGTTTTCCATGAAGACATGTAGATTTTTTATTATTTTTTTGAAAATCTAAATGTGATGTTTACATGTGATCATAAGAACTTCTTTTATTTTGCGACATGGTTGTACAAGATAACCCCCAAAGACTTTTTATGGTTTGACATGCAATGTGTGTTGTAAAAAAAAAGGATTCGTTCAAACTTTCAAACATATTACTAGTTCTGTATAGTATATAATCTCAAATATACTTCTTTAGTATAATAAAACAGTGCAAGTTTAATTACCTCATCTGTCAACTTAATGCAGTGCAAACACATCCATATCACCATGAGCAGATGACAGCCATCATTTCTTTTGTTTTTGTCTGTGAGAGGGAAGTGTGGACTGCGTCATGATTTTTTTTTTTTTACTTTTAAAGCAAATAAATAATTATTACTTCAGTATAAGTACAATATGTTAGTGCATTAACACTAGAACTACAGAGGAAGTCATTTTGACTGTTTATTGAATTGTGTAATTTAAAAAGTTGGATAAAATAAAATGTAAATAACTATAATACCTTGACTTTTCCTAAATGTGTGTTTATTTCATTTGAACATTGCTATTTTATTCAAATTACAAAACACAATAGCATATTTCTGCCTGGAACTGCCAAAAAGGTTAGCTGCATGCATTTCAGCGCCTGATACTTTTTCCTGTGCTTTTGATTATTTTTTGCCTCTGTTAACTAGCAACTTTCTGCTAACAAAAAAAAAACATCCCTTTCTGATAGCAGAAACATAAGCTGTGTCTCATTTTAGAGGCTGCATCCTCCGAAGGATACATTCGAAGTGCATGTCATTGCGGCACGACGAAGGCTGTCTCATTTAAAAAAAAATAGAAGGCTCCTTCAAATGCAGTCTTAAAATGTGTCCTTCGTTTCCCAGGTAATTAAGAATACAACCAAGATTCATTGTGCGCTAATAATGGCAAGACGTTTTTAAAAGAAAACTCCACATTAAATGTATGAATTAGGTTTATTTTACTTGGATATCTAAACATGCTAAAAACAAAAAGAGTATGACATGTCTTACTAAAAGTGATTTTACAGACAGTTTACATTTTATGTGTACATGTATGGATCAAAGGAAATATATTTCTAGCTTTTGTAAACATTGTTTAATTGTGTAATTACAAATTTTAACATTAATTTTTTTAACATTGTGTTTTAACATTAATTTTTTTAACATTTTTAACATTTTAATTTTTTAACATTGTGTAATTACAAATTTTATTACCGCTGATTAAAGGAAACTGTTATAGGTGATGAGATCTGTCCTCAGTAGGGTTGATTGTCTAATTTCTAAACGCTCGGTTCAGCCTCTGAAATGACACACAGCTATAGTTTTACTTCAGACATGTTTTTTAAACTATTCAAAAACTATCTTTTCACTTTCGACATTTTCACACTTTCGAGGGTAGTTTTGTAACTTGTACATAAATATAGGATCTGTTACAAAATAAAGATATTTTTAGTGTAATAGTCTATGAGAGCACCACATCAATCATTCTAGTAATGTTTAGCACTAGCATTTTACATTTGAGTTGAATTTATTGAATTTGCACAAAAAAGGCACATATGAGGTGAATTCCATGTGTTCGCAGCAAACAAGTCACACATTCCCCATCCCCACCACACAGCGAGAATGTTCCAGTTTTCACACATTTGCATTGACTTTTGCAATCTTCTTACTCAATAATTTTAAGGGTCCACACAGTTAGCTCAGTGACTGTCAAAATAAAACTCATCTGTCTAAATGGGCAAAACTCATAACCACTGATTTAAGTCACTCAATTATCAATAAATACCTTGGCAGTGGCAAATAGCTTTAGTTTTAGATTTAATTGGATTGCATTAATGTTCAAGTTAAAATTTACAAGACATTTTTATTAAGTAAAGGGAATACTCCTATTGAAAACACCTCAGTTGTTTAGTGATATTGCATTTTTTTCATATACCAGAACTTTTAAATAAGTATGTATACGAATATGATTAATCACAATTAAATCGCAGAATACTAGATGAATTGTTGTTTTAAAATGATGTAGTTTGCTCATTCTTCACTTGTCACAAATCTATTTGAGTTTCTTTCTTTTGCTGAACAAAAAAGAAGATATTTTGAAAAAATGTTTGAACCCGTTAAACACTAGCTACAGTTCCATCCACCTGTTTTTATGCACATTTTGGATATGCACATAAAAATTTGGTTGATGGAAACGGCAAGATAAAAAACATATGCGCATAACTGAGTAGGATAAACTTTTTATTCGATAAGAAAAGAAGCGCATAAACTACGATGGAAACACTTTTATCGAACAAATTCCAGTATGTGCATTAAAAAAGGTCATGTGATTTTGTTATGAGATCCTGTGATGGTAAAAATGTGTGTGAATAGATAAACCAGCAAGCTGACACATTGTAAAACATCTGAACTGTTGTTTTGGTCATTCTAAAATGCCTTAACCATCTCAGTATTAGTGTTATTATACTGTATTATTAATTACCTCCAGAACTGTTAAGAGCTTCTATGCTCCACGTCTCACGCCTTCAAACGCCACCACGTGTTCATTGCGTGTCAGCATTTGTCTTCTTAGGTGCAAGTCATTTATTAAAAAAGGAAAAGATTTGTGCAGATTCTCCTAACTCAGCAAATTACGTTCTTTTTTTTTCTTTTTTTTTTTGTACAAATTTACTGTTGATATTTGGCGGCAGTTTATCAGGAAGTGATGATTATGTTCTCTTTGACTCATTGGATGGAAATGCTGCTTTATTTATGCTTCTTTTATGCAGTATTCCAGTTTTGTGCTTAAATTTAATTTGCAATTGTCAATGGAAACATAGCTACTGTACTGACTTCCGTAGTCTTTGTTTTTGCTACTATGGTTGTCAATGGTTACAGGTTTCCAACATTCTCTAAAATACCTTCGTTTGTGAAAAGAGAAACTCAGAGCAGGTAAGTAAAGTTTGAGTACACTATATATATTTATTTTATACATAAAACATAACATAAAAACGTAACATAAAAAGTTATATTTGTCAGTTTTAATTGTTTTAGCTTAGCAATACTTTACAATGCTGAAAAGCTGATACAAAACTTCTTACGTTGCAAATTTTTTAATTAACTGTACTTCACAACATCGATTACAGTAGGTTACTGTCATAAAAGATTTGGACGTAGTATCCGTGACGTCACCCAAAGGTTTTTTTGATAAGCGCAAATGAAGCTACAACTAGGCGTGGCCAACCATCGCCATTTTTATCCACGCATCATCGCACCCACCGGGGGTGACCAAATAAGGGCAAAGAGGCGGAGCGTCAGTGGAGCTACAAACGCTTAGTCTTTTATAAACACTGTTGTAACACATTGAGCCACTAAACATTGTTTTTATGATGTTTTTCAACAGGAGAAAAAACACAAATTACTTCCAAATACTTCAAATATAGTCTGTGTTAGTAAATTCAAGGCTATTGATGAAATCCAGGCATAACGCTGTATGACAACATTTCAGATGACTGTTCTAGAGCCTACAGCTAATCTGTCAGATTCTGGAGTGCATTACAGTTCTGAAGAAAATTATAAATGATAAATTATCTTAAGTAAAACAAATAGATTTATAGATGTGATATTTACGTATATACATAAGGATTTCACTCACCTGGATAATTGATGCCACTTTTATAGTATGTGAGCACAATTAAGTGCACAGAATGCCATATTATCTGATAATTGTAAGAAGTAATTGCAAAAGGCCATTGACTGTGTAAAGCCACATAAAACAAAACAAAAATACGATGTATATGCCAAGTTCAGCGGCTCCAGAATCAGCTGAGGTGAAGTGAGGTGACCAGCAAAGCCTAACTGTCAATCAAGTGGCCACACCCTCAATTATGCAGACTTAATATAAACTAAACAGATGAGTTATAAAAAATTTCACCCCCTCACAGTTGTCATGAAGGGTAATCTTAGGTATATACACCAAAGCTATCTTCGGTACTAAACTGTAAACATGTTTTTATCTGCTGTAAAATTGGCCAATTTGGCATTGCAGTCAGGTAACATCTGGAGTTCCTGGAGCACAAAGGCGAGTCGATGAATTGCAGTTTCAGTTACTTTCATTTTGGCTTCACGAGGGAGAGCGAGAGGTTGCCGCTTGTTTACTGTCAAACCTAAACAAACACGTTTTTAACAATCTAGATTGTGTAAAGTAAGGTTATTATGTCATGAACAAACATGTAAACCAACATTAACCTAAACAACAAATGCTTAACTTTGTAATGTTGTTAGTTTGATACCAAATGCATTAATGGACATAAACATAAATGTTACCTTATTGTAATGTTGTTCTATACGTATTGTAGTTCAGATCAATCAGTTTGGTTTTAATCAGTTCAATTCTCATGTGCTTTGAGGTCTACCAAGCTTGTTTTTTTTTGTTTTGTTTTTTTCTCTAGGGAATTGTGTCCTTTTATAGAGGAATACAAAAATAGCCCTGCTGTTTCCCCTCATTGGCATTCCTCTGTTTTCATGCTAGTTGAAGGCACTACCAGACAATGATGCTCCAATTGCATTGATCTGTTTAGAACTCATCCAACCTCCATATAATGAACGTGGTTGTTCAGACGGGAGCTGAATTAGTCATTACTATCCTAATGGTCTGCCACGTGTTCGTTCAAAAGAATCTTGTGCCAGTTTATAGCTGGATACAAAACGTACCCGCCATTCCAAACCCTCCAACGTTGTTGAATAATGCATAGTAGTATGAGAAGCTTACACACTGAATATTGTCACTCAGTTTGATATTAAATATTTATAGTTGACATTTTATGTAGATTATGAATCACTTAACAGCCGCCCGCATCTCATGGTTGTTTTTAAAATGGTAATCTTGCACCCTGTGTGTCGTCAAAACATGCAAAAAGCTAAATACTGTGAGACGAGTAAACAAACAAAGATAAAATGATATGCTTCATATTCACAACTGTATGAAAGTCAGTGGTTGGTAAGATTAATTACTCAAAAAGAAGCCTCTTATGCAAAACACTCCATTTATTTGCTCACATATGCAGTATTGTTAAGAAATATTAAATTGTAAAATTATATATGTCTATAATCATCATCATCTTAGTTGTTATTATTATTATTATTATTACTTTATTTTTTTTTCAAAATGCTGTTATTCCATTTTTCAGTGTCACTGTATAATCATTTATAAATCCTGCTAATAGGCTAACTTATGGCCTAAGAAGCATTGTTAATAGTAAAAACAACTATGCTGCTTAATGTTATTGTGAAAAGCATACTACATACTAGTGCTGCACGATTCTGGCTAAAATGAGAATCACATTTTTTTTTGCTTAAAATCAAGATCACGACATTCTCATGATTCTGTAAATGTAAAATAAAGGTTAATATGAGTAAGCTATTAATATTGTTATTCTCAAACATATGGTAAAACAACAAAAATAATATTAGGCCTACATTATGTGTAGGTCTACTGTTTATTAAAATGTGAAATTTTGAATGGTGGATTTGAACAGACTTTAAATATGCCCTGGTCATTAATGCACAGTAAAGTAATGACATCAGAATACAACCATTAATAATTCTGAAATTAAATTGTTTGAGACATATGCTTGTCATCTGTCATTGGCAACATTATTAGACCATTTTTTTCACTGGTAAAAATGGAACATTTGTCATTATCAGAGTCCCTCTTGCATTATATTCAACCTTATATAAACTAGGCTAGAGTAATTATACTGACACTGTTAAATATTTATTTTCATGCACAAAACGTTGTTTGCTTTGAAAGAAAAGGCATATTAAATGCTTGCTGTAATCATAACTCTAAAATCCGAAATGATTATGTAAATTATGTGCACACTTTCAGTTTCATTTTCACTGCCGAGTGCGACTCATGTCATGACTGCCATCACTCTGAGAAAAAACACGCAAATCATACTTCCCGTGTGGCTACCAAACGATCGCTTTGTGCAACAAACTGAACGTCATTTACAACTCCATTTCCTGTTTTTCACAGCCTATGCAGGTTCAAAATATACAAAACCAACTGAAACTAACTAAAATTATAGCAAAAAATATCCTTCGTTTTTGTTTTTGTAATTGTATTTAATACATACTGTAAGCCTTTTAAAAAAAATCTATTTACTTCACGCTGTCCTGTGTTTGACCCATACGGCACCTCAAAATCTGTAATCCTGCTGATGCTATAGTGAATTACCGATTTGTAAACATTCAGGCAGTGAGGTTGCAAAAAAAAATGGGAATGCTAGCATTTACAGTGAGGGAATGACATTCGATGCGATACAGAGTTTGTTATTGTATTAGAGATAAGTTATATTGATTAGATATTATATATGTTATTTACATAACGCTTTCAGCGTATTATAACAGCTTGAAATCCAGCGATAAGCACAGTTATTCTGCATAATTAATGTTAACGTGAGCGGCGTTCATCTGACAGGTCCATTTGCCATAGCACCCTCCTAATGGATATTGGATAAGACGAAATGGCCAAGCATCCAGCCCGTAATATACAACTATCTCATTGAAACTCCAAGTGATTTTACAAGAGAGAGGTTAAAGGCCTACAAGTCTTTGTATTTTGACAGCAAACTGCACCTGTACGGCAGGGTATGTGAACTTAGATTTTTACATTTCATTCTAAGCATTCAGTCTCCGCAGTTTAATTAACCATATTTAACTGCTTTTGCTGAAATCATTGCTGTAATCAAAAACGATTAATGTGTATGATTCAGCATAGCGTGAACTTACCGGATTTTTTTATTAGGTCCTCACTCCATTCAGCTTGTCTGATGGCTGTTAGACAAAGACGTCTACGGTTGGCCTTAAAAGCAGTGTGGTGTCTAGTTTTCTATTTAAGGACTTTCAATTTTGTCATCCTACTGCACAACACAACATGTCTTTTTTTTTGCAGCTGGTTTGCACGATTGAACTTATTCAGTTATTAGAACAGTAAACACAAATAACAAATTTAACAAGCAGTGAACTGATAATACTGCGCATGCGTGATTCAGTGAATCGAACACAAACAGTACAGTACATGACAGCCTGCTGTGATTGAACTAACCTTTAACAACTGCAGTGCAGGCAAACCGAGAGCTTAAATGAGAGGATCTGGCAAAACGTACGTTTTTTTCATAACAGAAAGTCATAATAAAATTTAATTGTGCGTTGCGTTGCGTTGCAAAATGTAATAGCAAGAAACTTTTCATATCATGCTGATGTTTTAACTGACTGAATTTATTATTGCTGACTTTTTGATATGTTGAGTCCAAACTTGGAAAGATTGACACAAAAGATCCGGTTCATGTTAAAGGTTTCTTCTAAAGAATGATTTTGAATCTTGCACCTACAAATATCATAATTTACAAAAAAAAAAAAAAAAAAACACTTAAACCAATAGCGAAACTAAAACTAAGCAATTTTAAAATATAGAAACTAATAAAAACTAGTAAATCTGCCTCTAAAAACGAATTAAAACTAACTGAATTTGAAAACAAAAAGTCAAAACAAAAAAAATGAAAAATCTAAACTATTATAACCTTGGTAAAGACTTGTGCGATCGCATTTACGATTCTCTCTCGACCTTGAACATATAATTGGCTGAATAGAGAAAAGTTAATGTTAATTAAGATAATGTGTAGGGTCGAAATCAAAATCTTTTTTTAGATTATTCGCGCAGCTCTACTACTTCAAGATTCTTTAGATTTTCAAAAGAACTAAATTTATTCATAAAAAAAACACTATTATGCACTATTATTATGCATCCTGAGTGTTTTTTTTTTTGCATTTCATACTGTATGTATTTCATATTATTCATTTAAAATAGAAATCTTTTGGAAACCACTTTGCTGCCTCTTTGATCAACAATAAATGCTGGTTGCTGATTGAAAGTTTTAATATATAGCAAACCTATAGCCAGCCTGCTGAAAGGGGTGGTTCTTTTTTTTTTCTCAAAAAGTTGACTTTTTGCAGTTATTCGACTCATTTTTTATTTAATTATGTGGTTTAAATACTGCATTTTAGTGACATTTAAGCACTTTTTTTTTGCTAGATTAATTTGGCAGATGGTCACACTTTAATATACTAAAAACATTTTCTAAAGATTTAGGATACAGAAATATGAAAATAGGTCCTATTTAAAATACAAATTCATTACATCATATATCACTAGAGTCTAAAAGTTACTTGTAAAAGGTTTTCTCTATTTAACAACAATACAGTAAAAGCTGACGTTACCTGCAGGTCTTACTTTAGGTCTTAAAGCTTTTTTGGTGGGTTATTTTGATCATTTATAATGGCTTAACAGTCAAAATAGGACAAATGATCTAATGTATGGGACAAATACTAGACCTTTGTCAGTATAGGGGGTGGGATTTTCGAACCACCCCAACCGGGTGAACACAGGGAGAACGTGCAAAATCCACACAGAAATGCACACTGGTCCAGCCGGACTCAAATCTTCTTGCTGTGTGGTGACAGTGCTAACCACTGAGCCACTTGCAACCTTATAGTGTATACATCATGTATAATTATGTAGAATCTGCAGTCCTGAATTGCCTGTTTGCAGTCACTTCACTCCTCAATGTTTATTTAAACACACTGGAGAACTGCCAGTGGTTTATGGCCTTGCTCGTAACAATATGCTGCTGACATTTGGATTTGAGAGTGTTTCCATAGCTCTAAAGTGTTAATCAGGTTGTATTCTGTGTGTTTTATTGTCTCGGTCTGATTTACTGTCTGCAGTCATCCAGAGATGTCAGTGACACACCTGCTCCATCTTCCTCATTAAAGTTTCCTTTCTTGAATTAATTAGCGTGTTTCTAAATGACGACTGTCAGATGTGAACACCTTGAGCGTCGCCACATGTTACGCTTTTGATTGAAACACGTCGCTTTTGTGTTGCTGTCACTCATAGCACATGTGTCTGTTTTACCATTGTCTGTTGTAAGCTTTACCATTCCTCCCGCTTTCGCTGTTCTCTTGTGTGAAGGTCACCATATGGCAGGAGTGTTGGGACTGAAAGACCTCAAATAATTGAAAACATTATGCACGACTTTGACACACAAAGGAAGGTCGCTGTGTGGTGGTGAAATCCAGACATTTGAATGAATTAGTAGGACTACATCTGTTACCTGGAAGCATGGTATACATCCGGGACATCCCTGTAGTCCACACATTCATCCTGTGCTTTAAAGACACATGCTTTATCCAAAATTGCATACTTCCATTTACTATATGGTATGTAAAAAAATGTATGCGAGCAGAGTAGTATGTCAGAATTTATATTATTTAAAAAACGGTAGTTCAGAAGTACCCAGATGACCCTGATCTACACTTTAATTCAATTCATTACAATGTAGATTGTGTCAAAGCAGCTTAACATAGAAGTTCTAGAAGATTGAAACTGTGTCAGTCCAGTTTTCAGAATTGAAGTTTAGTTTAGTTCAGTTCAGTGTGGTTTAATTTTCAAGAGCAAATCCATTGATTCACAGCTCCACAAGTCCCAAACCAAGCAAGCCAGTGGCAAGGAACAGGCTTCACCAATTGATGAAAGTGAAGAAAAAAAAACCTAGAGAGAAACCAGGGTCAGTTGGGCATGACCATTTCTCCTCTGGCCAAACATCTTGTGCAGAGCTGCAGTCTAAACACTGGAGGATAGAAAACACTGGACGTCCATCGTGGAGAAACTCCACGTGTGAGTAGGACACCGGTGGGTGTAATTTACTATCCCATGAGGCTATATAAGTAAAAAAAAGTATGAATGGGAGTGTAGTGAATTAATAGATGCAGGTACACTCTCAGAAATAAAGGTACAAAATCTGTCACTGGTGAGGTACCTTTTTAAAAATATACAATTTTGTACTTAACAGCTGCACATTAGGACTTTTAAGCTACACTTTTGTACCTTTAATGTTTACTTTTGTTCTTTTTAAAGTACTATGAGGTACAGATTTGTACTTTTTAGGTTTATATTTATGTTAATTTTAAGGACCTGTTAGGAACAAAAAAAAGTACCTGTTGAAAAGATACCGCCCAAGTGAACAATTTTGTACCTTTAATTCTTAAAGTGTAGGTCACAGGTGTCAAACTCAGTTCCTGGAGGCTCCTGCAGCTCTGCACAGTTTAAGGTGCATCCCAAATCACATACTTTGTGCACTATTCTACGGCATTTTGTAGTATAAATAAAGTAAGTAGTGCATTCAAACTAAAAACTCTAAAAATAATAAGTGCACTTTAATTACCAGGCATTTTAATTCAACCGGTAAAATAAAGTGTGGAATGTTGGACATTTCTTGCACTCACGCAGCTTTGCTCACGTAGCGAAAAAGGCAGAGCTATCGGGCAATTATGTTGGATGGCTTTATTTGTTTTGGATTGTATTCTTCTACGAGAATGATTATAGCGCCTCCCGATGGTGATGGTAACGGTTTTACTCACGACAGGTATTATTTGGTACTTTGGTCATTATTGCACTAATTTGGCAACAGTTAAACTTCATCAGGGAAACAGTTTGAATTTCCGCTTAGTAAAACAAAATATTAGTGTTCCATTTGGGATGACACAACATTCATATTCTGAAGGGCCAGCCTGTACAACACACCGGCTCACTCCCACCTGCAGCTTCTCTACGATGGATGTCCAGCTTTCTCCAGCCTTCGGCGCCTAGACTGCAGCTCTTGCACAAGACAATTGGCCATAGGAGAAATGGTCATGCCCAACTGATCCGGTTTCTCTCAAGGTTTTTTAATCCTTTTTTTTTTCGCTACTGGCTTGCATGGTTCGGGACTTGTGGAGCTGCGCATCGATAGATTTGCTCTTCAGTGTTTGAACTCTCAGCAGTGAATATTAAACCACACTGAACTGAACTAAACAGAACTTCAACACTGAACACTGAACTGACACTGTTTTAGTTTACTATAATCTTCCATGTGAAGCTGCTTTGACACAATCTACATTGTAAAAGCGCTATAGAAATAAAGATGAATTCATATACCTTGCTGTTGAGTGTGTAAATGCATAAGTGCATGAGTGAATAGTGTATACCAGGGGTCATCAAATATATTTGTCAGAGGGCCAGAGCTTTACTAGACAGTCTCCTTGAGGCCCGGACCCCCAAGAAGAAAATCAAATAAAAAACTCATTTTGGCTTAACATTATGTTTAATGTTTATACTTTTTCAATTTCATTACAAAACTGAAGTCATTTGATTCAGGCTCTCATCACCTATACCACAGTCAACCAGTAGGAGTGATATATTTTGCCTTAACTCCATTAGGCTAAGTCAACAAGGGGAAACTTTAGCCATTGATTAAGCACTGTGAGTAGCCCATTTCAGCATTTTGATTTGAATTCAAGCCCACTTAACGTTTTATTTGATGTGCGAACATTATTTGTGACCTGTTTTATTCTGGTACCAGGTTATTTATTTACCATGCTATTTTAAGTTGTGCCAGATTGTTTTTTTCTCCTTTTTTTTTAGTCCTGAGACTAAAAAAAGAGGCAGACATCTTAAGTCTCCTGGAAGTTCTGTAAGTCTAATGCATAGAGACTCCCGGATGCCTGCAAACGACTGTTATTCTCCCAGTAATCGCTCGTCTTCCTCCTGCTCCTCAAATACGTTGTGCACCTCTCTCCACCGCATCCACACACATTTTTCTTCAACAGATCACTGGAACAGCGCAAAGTTCCATCCTGCTTCAAAC
>CAIGQZ010033001.1:376633-390310 GCA_903798205.1 Danio tinwini
ACTGCATCTCTGTTTAATGTTTATTGCCTTTTCTTTTCTTGTATTTAATTTTGTGTTGTCACTCGTCACTTTATGTACACTGAAAGCTTCTGTTGCCAAAACAAATTCCTTGTGTGTGTGAAGCACACTTGGCAATAAAACTGATTCTGATTCTGATTCTGATTCTGATTGCACGCACTTTGCCTACACCCCACCCGGTCATCACTTACACTAAAACCTGTTTCAAGAGTTCACACTTAGCTGATGATTGATAATAAAGCTTGTTTGGCATGCTGTCCCGGGAGAGAGCCCTGAGCTTGTAAGATCCTCGAGCCCTGGGCTCCCTCCTGTTTGCAGGGCGAGAGGGGAGTTTGAGCTCAGGTAGATCTCGATAAACTCCCCCGGCTTATTCTAGCTGAATGGTGGAAATGAATGACTGAGGAGAGGAGTGCTTGCTTAGAGCTTGACTATGGTATTAATTTTGATTGTTCAATTTACTTAGGGTGCGTGTTATTTGGACTGTGGGAGGAAACCGGGGAACCCGGGGAAAACCCACGCGAGCACGGGGAAATGCTGACTGATTTAGTAGGGACTTAAACCAGCGGCATTCTTGCTGTGAGGCAACAGTGCAAATCACTGGGCCACCGTGTCGCCCATCTAAAAAGGAGGGAAAGTAGAGGTGGGTGGGGGGGGTTCTTCAAGACGAAGATATTGAGATAAGAAAACTCTGGTTATTTATAGTAAGTTAGGAGTCGTCTGACTGGATAATCGATCATGGGTTAATGCAGGACAGCTGAGAACAATCATAAGCACGTGATCCTCTCGAAATTTGTTTATACATAAACTTCACTTAAAACAATAAATGCTTAAGGCCACATGGTCTGTCTGAGTCTGTCCTCGTTTCGAAGTGTAGCCTTATAGTCATAAATAGTGGTTATTCTGATAAGAGACTCAGTTGTTGTTATTTTTAGTTGCTTTAATAGTGTGGACCACTATTTACTTTTTGATCTTCACAATTTTGGAATCCAGTCGCGGGCCATATTGAACGGCTCAGTGGGCCGGATTTGGGATGCATCTTTAGTTCCAATCGTAATTAAACACTCCTGATCAAACTAAGTGAGTGCTTTAGGCTTGTTGAATACCTACAGATAGGTGTGTTAAAGCAGGGCTGCAGAGTTTGACAACCCCTCTTGTAGGTCATGTCATAATGACAAATTGTTTATGTAGTACATCTGAATTCTATTCATAAACTCGTATTTATACTATATAAACATAATATTCTAAGAGTTGTGAAGTAAATTCAAATGTACTACCTAGGCAATTTCAGACGCAGCCACAGTTGCCAAACAACTAAATTTAATTACTATCCTAATAACTGACACAAAGGCTGCATTTGACAGCTCTGATATGCTGCCTTCGGATGCCTTTGGAAGGAGGGAGGCCATGAATGCACTTCTGAATCCAAATTCTGGCCTCACTTCCTGTCTCCGGAGGTACCTTTTTCTGATCAAACTTTAAGGTCAGCATAGATTCTTCTGTGTCTGCATCCTAAAACTTGGACAGCTAACTTGTTGCTTTACTGTTGACTCTGGTGGCAACATTTACGCACTAGGCACCTTGTAAAACTGATTTCAGACTGACTTTTGAGACTGCATAACCAGTGGAGTGGCAAGAAACATTTAGGGCTCTATTTTAACGATCTAGGCACAAAGTCTAAAGAGCATGGCACAAAAGCATTAAGGGCATGTCTAAATCCACTTTTACTATTTTAAGGATGGAAAAATATGCTTTGCACTCTGGCGCATGGTCTTACAGGCTTGTGCTTATTCTCTTAATGAGTTATAGGTGTGTTTTGAGCATAATGTGAATTAAAGCAATCAGAGTCTCATCTCACATTCCCTTTAAGAATCAGTTGTGTCACGCCATGGAGCACTTGCTATTTACATGGTGGACTATGTAACTGGAAAAACTGAATGCTTAACTAGCGAGAAAACAGCTTAACACACCATCTGCAGTGCGATGATAAAGCTTACTTTCTGTTTACTTTACTTTTACTTTTTACTTTACTTTAGTGGATAAGGAAACGGTAAAAACTCACTCCACTGAAGACATCCATTAGCCTACATATTTAATTTAGTTTGTTAAGCGCAAATATTTATGTCAAAATATTTCTAAATTCAGTTTTAATTTCCAGCAAATTAATAAATGAACAATAATAAGGAAGTGTGGTCAAAAAACAGAGTTATATACAAACACACATCCTATTGCCCCATGTTGATGCATATGTCTCCCAAACCCAACAGGTGAACAAATCTGCACTTGTTTTTATTAAAACAAATATAAATATACATACAATAAATGCTACTGCTACTATCAATGCAAATTGCCATGAATAAACTGAACTGTTTTCAGACTGGAACACCCATGAGTCCACAAAGTGGCACGAATGGATTTGCTATTTGAACAATGTGATACAAAATGTGAAAATTACAGATGTGCTGGTTTGAAAAAGCAACAAATCACACCATACACGCCTTGCACCTTAGTGTGCTGGGTGTATGATGGGGCCCTTATAGACGTATTACAGTAGTGTATATATATTTTTTAAATGCCAAATTGAAGAATATCATAAAAACACTACACCCAACAACTTTTACCTTTACCAGAATGTAAATTAAAAACCTAAAAGTTTAAAATAATGAAGGGCCAGTCAATGTCAGAAACACACTACTGTATTCAAACACAAACCGTATTGGCACAGTGTCCCAAAATGTAAAAACTCAAAACTGCCCGCTCATTATCTGGTTTAGTTGGCTTGTTTTCAGCAAATTCCTTCGCGGCATTTCTGGTGTTTAATTCTCGGCTTCACAGCTGCTAATGTTAGCTGACAAAATGTATCTCTCACCTTTAACATCAGTGTCATTTGCACTAGTCTATTTTGGGTAGTATTTTGTGACTAACTTTTCCATCCTCTTTCCTTTTTAAGGCCCCACTATCATGTTTATATTTGTCTATAGTTTAATGCTGTTAGTTAGCCACTAATCTCTCATGACATTTCACTTTTCTTTTTATGGCTTGGCAAAGCAGCATTTGCACATAATGCAACTTGGTAAAAAAAAAAGGTTCATAGTTCTGTGGCAACTGCAGGGTAGACCAAAAATGCAAACAAAAATGATGAAAAAATAAATAAAAATACAGAGATACAACAGATTACTGCTCATGACATGCATATGAAAATATATTTATTATGGCCATTAATTAAAAAAGTATTTTCTTGTTTCTGCACAGATGCTACGCCACTGGGTATTACGATTTAATCATGTACAACAAAATAGAGAGATTACTGGTGAGAGCTATAATAACTTAATAAGAAGAATAACTTCTCACTAGAAATGCCATCAAAAGTGGAAGATGTTGGTCAAAAAAACACGCACATTAACACACAAGTTGACACCCAAGCTGATTTTTGTTTGTCAGAAATGGAACGTAAAGGATTGTGGGATAGCAAAGCACACATACAGTATATACTGCCTTCGAAATTAGAATAGAAAAAAATACTCCCAGAGACAGGAAGTGAAGCAGAATTTGGACTTGAATGTTCTTTGATGTGTGTGTGTGTGTGTGTGTGTGGGGGGGAGGTTACATTTGCAACTAAAAATTATGACACAGAGTCCAATATTGTGCTTTATAATTGTCTACACCTACCCCAACCCTAAACCCAACCTCACAATAACCTGATGTGTTTTATTACCCACCTATACCACCTTAATCCAACCTACTTGTGGCGTAAGTCCCTACTTGCACCCAACCTACTTGCGGTGTAATCCCTCCCACTTGGAGGTCTCTGGATTGCGGCGATGCCTACTTGGCCTTGCCAGGTTGCCTTGGAAAAAAAATAAACTCAGGAGACCGTAAGAACGCAGAACATATCCTGTGAGAAATGACATGCTGCCTTCTT
Source organism: Danio tinwini (assembly GCA_903798205.1). Classification (NCBI taxonomy): domain Eukaryota; kingdom Metazoa; phylum Chordata; class Actinopteri; order Cypriniformes; family Danionidae; genus Danio; species Danio tinwini. The sequence goes on from CAIGQZ010033001.1 coordinate 380,571, forward strand.
CCCTATGGTCACATGACCTTCACACATTTGCAACTGAAAATTATTTAAACATTACAGCATTTCCCCTTTTATATATATATACCCTACACGATCCTTCACGTTAAATTTAGATCTTCCAAAATTTCATGTTAAAAATTGGGCACTATCAAAAGTGAGAGATGACAGATTAAAGTGTTTCATATATTATATCAGCATTGTTTATATACACACAGCAGGTAGCCTACATATTGGGTCAAGGAACAATGTAAAATGTATAGCTCACTTTTTTAAATGTCTAATCACCTTGTTTAATCCCATGCCTTTTAGCAGGGCTGTACAACAGACTTTTGCATGCTCAAACTCTGGTGTGGCCGTGGCATTACTAGCCTTTCTAGAAACTTGTGTTTAGGCAAGTTGGAGCTAAAATCTGTGTGAGAACCTCTGTTTAGTGGATTGTGAATGTCAAATAAACCATTTTTGAATCAGAAGTTGGTTAGGAGAATTCATCTTTATTCCTCTTTATTTCTATAGCACTTTTACAAGTGTAGATTGTGTCAAAGCAGCTTAACATAGAAGTTCTAGTAAACTGAAACTATGTCAGTCCAGTTTTCAGAGTTCAGTTTAGTTCAGTTGAGTGTGGTTTAATTTCCACTGCTGAAAGTCCAAACACTGAAGAAACATGGGAAGAGTTTTGAAAGAGTAACTGATATTTTTCATTCATTATTTTTTATTTATTTTTCTAACTGTGATAGACCCTTTTTAATTGCAAACGTTTGCCTTCACACTTGTCCTATACTAACTTTCTTGCCCATACTAAAATACAAATGACAGGCCAGGCAAAAGCTCCCAAATAACCTCCTCCAAATCCATTTAAAAAAGGAGATTAAGCTAATATGACACAAACATTTGCTCATAAAAGATTCAGGATGTCCCTATAGCCTGTCATTTCTCTTAGGCTTTTTGTTTTATCAGTCCAAAGTCTGTTCAGTGTTAGGACCGAAAAGCAAGCATCGCCAAAGACTCTCAACCACCATCAAGCTTTCAGATTTCATCACTAATGCATAACCTTCCCCTCATGCTATTAGTCAGTAAACACTGAGCAGTCCAGAGAGATTACAACAGTCAATAAAGCAACGTAGGTTTTTAATTTACGCAACAAAATAGAAAAGGTGGGACAGTGAGGCTCGGTGCACCGCAGGCTCTGAGTGGCTCTTGTGGGACAAATAATGTTAAACTATTCAAATGATGGACTTAAGAGCTTAATTAAATTAATGATAGTGTGTGTGTGTGTGTGTGTGTGTGTGTGTGTGTGTGTGTGTGTGTGTGTGTGTGTGTGTGTGTGTGTGTGTGTGTGTTGTAAAAGCATTGAAAAAAACAACAACTGGTGAGGTATAACAATATGACCTAATGTTTCTGTGACAAATTGATAAACTAGAATATACTATTATTTAAGAGCAGAGATAATCAGTATTAAAACATATTACACAAAAAAAAAACCTACAGTTAACATACAGGATTTTTTCAACACATTTCTAAACACAATAGTTTTCATAACTCATCTCTAATAATTGATTTGTTTTATCTTTGCCATGATAACAGTAAATAATATTTTACTACATATTTATCAGGACACTTCTATACAGCTTAAAGGGACATTTAAAGGCTTAACTGGGTTAATTAGGTTAACTAGGCAGGTTAGGGTAATTAGGCAAGTTATTGTATAACGATAGTTTGTTCTGTAGACTATCGGAAATAAATATAGCTTAAAGGGGCTAATAATTTTGACCTTAAATGGTTTTAAAAAAAATTAAAATTGCTTTTATTCTAGCTGAAATAAAACAATATTTTCTCCAGAAGAAAAAAATATTATCAGACATACTGTAAAAAAGTCCTTGCTCTGTTTCATTTGCGAAATATTTAAAAAAAGAAAATAAAATTCAAAAGGGGACTAATAATTCTGACCAAATGTATATTGAAATATTTTGTTTTGAATGTGTTAAAAGTTAACTGCAACTTTTTTTTATGTCAATTTATATTTCATATCCTTTTTTGGTGGATATAAATAAGGTGATTTAAGTGACTTTGAATGTGACATGATTGTTGGTGCCAGACAGGCTGGTCTGAGTATTTCAGAAACTGTTGATCTACTGGGATTTTCACACACAACCATCTCTAGGGTTTACAGAGAATGGTCTGAAAAAATGTAAAATATCTAGTAATCTGGATATTTTCTTGGCACACTTTGGGCCCATTAGTACTAATTGAGCATCGTGTCAACGCCACAGCCTACCTGAGTATTGCTGCTGACCATGTCCATCCCTTTATGACCACAGTGTACCCATCTTCTGATGGCTACTTCCAGCAGGATAACGCTCCCTGTCATAAAGCGCAAATCATCTAAGACTGGATTCTTGAGCATGACAATGAGTTCACTGTACTCAAATGGCCTCCACAGTCACTAGTTCTCATTCCAATAGAGCACCTTTGGGATGTAGTGGAATGGGAGGTTTGCTTCATGGATGTGCAGCCAACAAATCTGCAGCAACTGCGTGATGGTATCATGTCAATATGGACCAAAATCTCTGAGGAATATTTGATGAATCCTTGTTGAATCTAAGCCACAAAGGATTAAGGCAGTTCTGAAGGCAAAAGGACGCCCAAGCCGGTACTAGTTAAGGTGTACCTAATAAAGTGACCGGTGAGTGTATATCAAATGATTAATTGTCAAAAATGTTCATTCATATATTAAAATATATTTATTTTATTCTGAATTGATCTCTTAGGTTACTCTATATCACAGCAAGTTTTAATTGTATTATTCAATTGATTACAAAATATTGTTAAATGGCCTGAACTACATAGTTTCATATTTTTTTATTTAGCAAATAAGTACAACTATTATTCATCAAGGTTGTGTTAAAAAATGACATTAAGTACTGTTCTACTATTCAAAGAATTTTAAAAAGCTATTCTTTTGAGTGCTTCATGTGCTGATAATTGAGTATCCGACACTCATTTGTGAAAAAATCAATTAGCAAAAATGTCCAGATTTCTAAATTTAAAAAAAGAAAAGAAAAACCTTGACATGTGGTATAGGTGAATTGGGTAAGCTAAAATTGTCCGTAGTTTTTGTGTGTGAATGAGTCTGTATGGATGTTTCCTGGTGATGGGTTGCAGCTGAAAGAACATCCGCTGTGTAAAACATATGCTGGATAAGTTGGCGGTTCATTCCGTTGTGAAGACCCCAAGTTAATAAAGGGACTAAGCCGAGAAAAAAAAAGAACTAGCTTGAATTGAATTGAATATGTCCCATATATTTGTTATCATTTTCCGTTCATCCACGCAAAGCAGTTTTGACAATCTACAAGCGCTGGAAATAAAGATGACTTGAGGTAAGCACACCAGTTTTTTCTTTTTTGTCTGCAAGTGGAAATTAATCCTTGTCTTCACCACACAACCACATCAGCGTTCACATTACACACAACACAGAAAAAAACAGGCAACACAAATACATTCAATGTCATCACATATATCACATTAAAAACTCTATTTAAAACCCTATACATACTTAGAACCCAGTATTTAAAATTCCAATGGCAGTCGGCACAAAGGACATTTGATACACATTTTTCTTTACTTGAGGTTGCCTAAAACATCTTTTTGATGGCAAGAGCTGAAATTTTATATTTAAGAGATGGGAACAATCTTTAATTATGACATGTGCTTTCTGTTTAATTCTAGTTGAATAAATTTAATTTGGTTGTCTTTGTGCTTTACCTACAATTGCACTGCCAATTTTTACTACTCAACAGTTTTTGCTTTTCCTTAATTGGCAACAGTCCATACTATGCAATCATGTTAAAACTCACAACTCTTTCAACCAAGTTCTTGTACACCATCTCCAGAACATTTTGACTCACACCAAATTGTTGTAACCTCCTAATGAGATATAATCTCTGCATTGCTTTTTTTAAAATGCACTCTGCATTAGCAGCAAATGTCAATCCCCTATCAAAAAGTGAAGTTTATTTCTAAACTAATTTCGAGAGGAGCACGTGCTTATGATTGCTTGCAGTCTGCCCCGCATTATTCAATTCATGATTCACCAATCAGACGATGCCTAAGCCACATAAATACACTAAGTTCCATATAATAGCCATCTTCGTTTTGAAGAATGCCCCCTTCCACCTCTACTTCTCCTCCTTTCCTAAATGTTAGCACGGTGGCCCAGTGGTTAGCACTGTTGCCTCAAAGCACTGTCACTGGTTCTAGTCCTTACCAAGCCAGTCGACATTTCTGTGCGGAGTTACACATTCTCCCTGTGCTCACGTGGGTTTCCCCCAGGTTCCCCGGTTACCTCACACTGTCCAAAAACATGCAACTTAAGTTAATTGACTAATCCAAATTGGCACCATAGACATGCTCCTATTAAGTAGATATCTTTTAAAAGCAATCACTATCTGTTCATTAGCTACTACAGCAGGGGAGATGAGCTCAAACTCCCCTCTCACCATGCAAACAGGAGGGAGCCCCGGGCTCGAGGATCTTATGAGCTCTCTCCCGGGACAGCATGCCAAACAAGCTTTATAATCAATCATCAGCTAAGTGTGAAATCTTGAAATGTTTCTAAATATTTAAAACATCCAACTGTCTCTATTTCATGTCCCTCAAGGACCAGAGGTTTTAACCCTTGACTAAGAACTAGTTTATTTTAGCTAATTATCATCTCCTTGGTTTTATTAAAGTTTATCCCCAGTAAACTCCTTTTACAGCAATTTGAAGCAAATTTATATAACTATAGTACAAGGTATCTCCTTCTGTTTCTGTTTTACTTAACCGGCCAACAAGTGCCATATCATCTGCATATTTAAATAACTTAACACCTAAATCCTGGATCCTAAGTTCAATTGTGTAAAGAGAAAAAAGTAAGGGTGATAAAATGCTTCCTTGTGGAACTCCTGTATTTACAACCATTGTTTTAGACACCTTATCGTTAACAAGTAATCTTTGAGGATGATTGAAATCTTTAATCCACCAAATAAGATCACCATTCAATCCTAAATCAAGTAATCTTTGTAGGAGAATATCTATCCGAATTGAATTAAAAGCTATGTTATGACTGTGATGACTGTATATATCGCGTTGTTACTTTCTTATTTCCAAATCACAATTACAGGTTATACACAACAAGCACCAACTAGACGCATTTTTCAGGTCTATAATTGCATCTGCTAACTTTTTCAGCAATGCATGTGTTCAGCAAAGCATCTCCACTAATGGACATCCACGAGACAGTTGTGCCCACAGCATAAACAAAGACACAGATCTTCATGTGGATACTGGCCACTCCGATTGGACACACCGTCATATTCCTGCCAGCTAGCGAAGAGGGAAAATAAACAAATTGCATTGAGCACTCGAAAAGCGTGAGAACTTTAGACAATGTTTACAGCGATACAGAAGACTAGTGGAATACAAAACTACAATCTTATCTGAAAATGATGAAAATTGCATTCATCACACCCTGTTTGTTTGTGCACTTCAATTGCAGCCCGTTGCGGCAATTTACTGTATTATTTACACTTTGGTGCATCCGCTGCCTGTGTCCCCCGGCGCTTTGCACAGGCCTCCGAGGTTAAATAGCCATTGTTACGTTATACGCTACACCTAATCAAGAGCGCCCGAGCATAATGAGAGCTAGGGAACATATGTGTACTACTAACAGATAATAAACTGATATTCCCTCTAAATTATTCACGGATGAGATGAGATTTAGGGGGGTTATGAATCATTACAAGGCTTATCTTATCAAAATTAATAACCCTAATGGTATTGCACCAGTTGTTCGGTTTGGCACAGGAGCGGAGATTTCGGATCGTAATGTGCATCGCCACAATCCATCCCATCCCATTATGCCTTTTATCTGATATAAATAAAGCAACTCTCATCGGACGGCGAGCTTTCTGATTGGACAAAGAACTACAATGGTGGCTAATTAGCAGCTGAAAGACAATGCAGGGCTGATAGGAGATAATATCATCACCCACATGCTGAAAACACTCAAAAAAAGCAGATGCCTTCAACACTGTGTACACGTAAGTGAGGAAATCAGAAAGATAGTGAGAGAGAGAGAGAGAGAGAGAGAAGGGGGAGAGGGGTAATCATAGATAAGAGGCCAATTTGGAGACGGAAAATATCTGTATTATGAAAGAAAATCTTTTTTGAATAAGCCAATCTCTAATTCGTTTACTTTAACATCTGAATGTACGAAATGCTATCCATAATGTATTGGTTTAATATGCGCAAAACAAACGCATGTGTACATGCGACTGTTTAATCTTGCCGTTCAGTTCTATTAGTGTTATTGTGGCGTGCATGACTGAGGGTTGGGTAACTACGGCAACAGTAAGTGATTTTATTATGCTAGCCTCTGACATCAATTTGTCACTGACTGCATCACTGCTGCCCTGTACTTGCATTTCGATAACAAACTTTGGCTGCGTTCATTCTGTCATATTTATGCTGCCAGTGCTTCATTCAGCGCAAGCTAGACTAATACTTTAACCTAATTTGTCAGAGCATTTATCATCTCTTTACTCCCTCACGAACGCCGCTCTCTCTCTCTCTGTCTCTCTTTGTTTCAGTCCCGCTCTGCGTCCACCCAATTCCACTAAGAGTCACAGCAGTTTTTCAGGCATGCGGTGTGATTGAAAACAACTCAAAAACACTGCTATTTTTAAGATAAATTTGATCTCAGGTCACAGTGACCAAAACGTTCTGCCTTGTTCAGCTGAAACCCTTTTCTCCAAAGTAGCTCTTGGTTGGTAACTTGAAAGCCCCTCAGCTGGTGTCTCTGAGGAATCAGCTTTTTAATAAATAAATTATATAGCCACTGCTAACTGAGCCACTTTTTTTAGTTTTTCATACAGAGATAACATTAGTCCTGTATTGAATCTGCCGCTATGCTGATGAACAGGCAGTTGTAGCTCTACCCTATTTTAAAAAGAGGGCTGGGAGCAAAATCTTATTTAAATTAAAAGCAACAGTTACCAAAATGGCACAAGATGGATCACAGCCTAAAAGGGGCAGTTTTATAAAGTTAAATAAAAAAATAATAATTATTTGTGGGGTATATTGAGCTGAAACTTCACATTGAGGGACAGCAGAGGCTTGTAAAAGGGGTATTATAGGTCCCCTTTTAATGCTTAAATATATATTACTAAACAAATCAGAAGTTTAATATATATTTAAAAGTAGGGAATTTAATAAATGTCTTAATTGATGATCATTGAATATTCATTCAATAAAATGTATTCTGTCTATTCCTACAAACATGTCCATGCAACTTAAGAATGGAGTTGTGGTTCAGGGTTACAAATGCAAAAAAAAAAAAAAAAAAAGTAATTCTTTTAATGTTAACAAGCTGTTTCAGAGTAATGCAAATTCACTTTCTTAACTAAGTTCTGAAGTTTTAAAATGCTATTAATTCATATTAACCTTGACTGAATTCTATAAAAAAAACACATTCTTTTAACCTCATCATTACACAACCACAAACAAAAGCATATCTGCATAATTAGATTTGTTGTGTTAAAGGTTTTAGCAGAAGTTTCACTTTGCGAAGTCAAACTAAAAACATTTTTTTTTACTCACAGCAAGAATCTGAAGCATTTTCCTGCTCTCTTTTTGCAAGCATATAATCACCTGTGATTATCAACAATTGGCCAGTATCAATTATTGCTAATATAATTTCATGCTTCTCATGTCATGACGTGACTGATTTGGGTGTACAAACACTAAAGTGCTACAGTATATAAATGCATTTATTCATTTTATATGGCACTGATGAGTTTGCTTGCTCAACCTGTAGTTATTCAGTGTTGTCCAAGTGCACATTACAAAGTTTAAGGAATGACAACTGCATTTAAACGTTGATCCACCTAAACTGTTGTTACTTTGGTAATTTTGTTTGTTTGGAACGTGTCTCGCTCCTGAATATGAGATGATTCATGCTGAATACTACAACAGCATTGTGGCATATTATGTGCTGGGATTGCAATAATTTACCAAATTAATATTACCACAACCACATAATCATAAGTCATCTTTGACAGAAGTATTTAATAAACATTAGAAAGGCTGCTTCACTAAGATTGCACTGTAAGTGTTGATTCACCTAATACCACCATCATTTGGCTTTGTATTTGGGTTTGACTCAAAAAACACCACACATTTAAGTTAGAGTTTATTAAGGATTTGGTAGTTTCCTCTTTGAAATACATTTTTAAATAATGCATTATGTTTTCTTTCTGTATTCCATGGGTGGTGTTAGCAGCGTTTTCATGGAATATCTGGCAATATCTGGAGTCCCTGTGCTTTTCTTTTTCTCTGCATATACAGGAGTTACACACAGCTCTGATAACCATTTTAATTTTTCTGGCTAAAGATTAATCACATCCAAAATAAAAGTTTATTTTGACATAATATATGTAAGTGTGTGTACAGTGTATTCTTATTGTATATTGATTATGATTGAAGGCGGTATGCGGGCTCAGTAGTTAGCACTGTCGCCTCACAGCAAGAAGGTCGCTGGTTTGAGACCCGGATAGGCCAGTTGTCATTTCTGTGTGGAGTTTGCATGTTCTCCCTATGTTGGCGTGGGTTTCCTCCAGGTGCTCCGGTTTCCCAGTCCAAACACATGCGCTATAGGTGGATTGGATGAACTAAATTGGCCATAGTGAATGAGTGTGTCTGTGAATGCAAGAGTGTATGGGTGTTTCCCAGTACTGGGTTGCAACTGGAAGAGCATCGGCTGTGTAAAACATATGCTTGAATAGTTGGTGGTTCATTCTGCTGTGGTGACCCCTGATGAATAAGGGACTAAGCTAAAGGGAAATGAATGAATGAATGAATATTAGAAATTATTGATGGTGTTATTAATATTTGAATATAAAATATACAAATACAAATTATATATCAATTTAATTATCTATGAAACTAAATGGTTTTATTTTTTTTATGCATGTGTATAAAAAAAAAAATCTATAAACACCTCTATGAGTATGAACAACTCCGAGAGCAAGTGTATGATCAATGAAAGCTTCACATTTACTGTACCTGGGACACACAATTAAACACTGGTTAGAATGGTTACATTTACACCAATGTCACTCACACATCAACAGCAAGACATGCAGTGTTATTTAACACTTTGAAAAAGTGTCACTTTAATCCTTATAAATTAATGATGATCATATAGGTAGCTCTCTGCAACTCTCACATGTTGGTGCCTGGTCAGTACCTGGATGGGAGGTGGTGTTAGTGCGGCCAGCAGGGCCACTCAACCTGCAGTCTTTGTGGGTCCTAATGATCCAGTATATTGATGGGAACTCTATATTGCTCAGTGAATGCCATTCTTCAGATGAGATGTTAAACCGAGGTCCGAGAATTTAACCCCAGCATCCTAGCCAAATTTGCCCACTGGCCTCTGTCCATCATGGCTTCCTAACCATCCCCATATCATAATTGGCTTCATCCCTCTGTCTGCTCTCCACGTTTCAGCTGGTGTGTGTTGTGTGGTCTGGCGCAATATGGCTGCCATCGCGTCAACCAGGTGGATGCTGCACACTGGTGGTGGATAAGAAGAATCCCCCCAAAAATGTTTAAAGGGCTTTGAGTTTTCAGAAATGTGCTATATAAATGTAAGGAATTGTTATTATTATTATTATTATTATTATTATTATTATTATTATTATTATTAT
>CAIGQZ010033001.1:400310-413781 GCA_903798205.1 Danio tinwini
TGCTTTCTTTTGAAATATATATATATATATATTTCAAAAGAAAGCAAATGAATAGATTCAGAGGACATTGAAAAGGGAGTCAAGACATCTAAACGGAAGACAGAAAAAAAATGACTTATAAACCAACAAGCACCGCCATGATAAAACTTTGCTTGCCATGGCCAAGACAAATATCCACAGGCGTTTATCTGCTGCATTTATCAGCCCTGCCTCCCGCTTTTTATCTTAATGAAGGATTCTGTTTACACATGGCTGCCCATGTCAGTCCAGACCTCACCGCAGCTCTCGTTTCCTCAGACGGTAAATTCTTTGAATAAATGAAACAGGACGAAAGCTGAAGCAAACAGATACCCGCTACAGAAAGAGATGTGGTACGACCATTTCTCATATCTGAAAGGGCTTGAGAATGGAAGCCATTGTGAGGCTGCCTGTGTAATTTGTCACATCAGCTTTAAGTCTGTAGCTTTCGTGAGGTTGAAAAACGAAGAGCGGTCCACACCACAAAGAGCAATCAAGCAGGCTTTGTCCTCTGTTGCCTTGCTTTTCCTCATTGTTTGCTGAATGAGGGTGGCGTGTATTCGTCGTTGGAGACACACACACTTCGGTTCCATCTCATTGCACTCCATAATTCCCTGTGATGTGATGCAGTGCGTTGTGAAAACCAATTTGAGTACTAGGAAGGGTCTTTAACGTCTAAACATTGCTACATTGATGGCTTAATGACCTGTGGCGTGATTAGAAAGGCATGCATTGAAACAAAGCTGATATTTGTCAGTAAAATCACTACAACATCCCATGATCGGGGCAGAGCTGCATACAGTAATGTTTGAGGGTCTGGCCCACACTGTTGACCACTCCAGCAGATTTCTTGTCTTTGTGCTAGTCAACTGTGGCTATTGAAATTGAAAGGTGTGGGGTGCTCAAATCTGGCAGCAGACTGTTTTCAAACTTGGAAAGATGCAAACAATTATAAATATAGAAAGTAGACTGTGCTTGATACATAAAAGATAAAGCACAATCTACATGCAACTATGGCACTGAAGAAATGGTATCTAAATCAATGGCCACTCCAATATATATTTTCACTATAAATCTAATATATGGCAATAAAATACATATATGATGTTCATGTGTGGATTTCACCTATTTAAATAGATGTCATATAAGCAACCATGCAGGTATGTTAATCCACAGAAGGATGGGGCCCTTCATTGGCCGAATCTTACATTATTTGCATGCCAATAATGTGAAATATAATTTCCAGCTCGCTGGTGTTCTAAAACTATGATGCTTGGGCTAGAAGTGACTGTAGCCCAATCAAAAATTTGAATAGCTTTTTTTAGTCCCCCATGTGTCCCAGATAAATCATTTTTTTTTCCCAGGACAGTCTCTATGGCTCTACCGTGAAAATCTTCCAGTCAAAGGTAGACTAACCAAGCTCATTTTTATTTGTCGTACAAAATATAAAATTCAAACAGTATCTTTTATTGTTTAACTTGCAGTAACAGAAGCTGGGATAGACAGAATCTTCATGAATGCACTCATAAATGAAGCTCACGCAATCCTTCTCTCACATCACATAACCAAGACAGTGAGCGAACAAATCAAATAGTCTACACATACAGTTAAAAAAATAAAAGTTATTATATTTTGTAACTGTTACGCCAGGGTTCATTATACTTTACACTCTCAGAAATAAAGGTACAGAAGCTGTCACTGCGGCAGTACCTTTTCAAAAGATACATATTTGTACCTGAAGGATCCATAATGGTACCTCAAAAGGTACCTTTTAGGTACATTTGGGCAATAAAATGCACCTTTGATGTACCACTGTGGACTCTTTGGGTACAAATATGTATCTTTTGAAAAGGTAATGCCCCAGTGACAGTGCTCCTGTACCTTTATTTCTGGGAGTGTAGGAAGGCACAGGATCACAGGATTATCAAAACACATAGATTTATTATCAATAAACTTGCATGGATGAACACAGGAAGACCATGGGGTGACACACAAGCATCAACTAAGAGAATACTGGATGAGGACTGACTAAAGACAGGGACTATAAATACACAAGGGAATGATTGACAATGATTACATACAGGGGATGAATACAGGTGACATAGATGAACATTTACAAATGGCAGGAACAAAGGAACACATGGTGGAGGTCACATAACGAAAACAAACAAACATGGAGCACTGGGTGTGACAGTAACTGAACCAGTTATAAAGTAAACTTTTTTTTGTTTTAATGAATGTTTATTTTGTAAAAAAAATGGCAGTAATAATTCAGAGCAAAGAAATATTGGCAATGTCTTTCATTAAGACAATATATCTGATGCAAAAAACAAAAACAAAAAGATGCTAGCCTTCTGTTATTCACTCAAAAAAACATTTTTAGAGGGAAATTAGAAATCTGAGTTTTAAAAATTCTAAAGAAACCCTTTTTTTAATAAGCTAAACCACTATGTAAAGTATTTATTTTAAAGTATACTCATTTAGTATTGCAAATTTAGCAGCCTGTTGAACTTCGTATTTTGAAGTCCGAAGTTCATATTATGTGATTAATTTGTGTGCTTGTATACCTATTTTAATAAAATAGATAAATATATAATAATCAAATATGAAATGGTTGACAATTAGACAATATTATTAAATAGCCAATAATAAGAAGAACAATATTAGCAACAAAAAATATATACTTTCTTGAGGCATCTACAATTAAATAAATTGGGCCCGTGGGTTTGCTATAGCCCAGAGCCAATGTGTTCTTAATCCGGCTCTGTATACACCATGACTTTCCAAATTTTGAAAGAACGGCCACTTACATATATTTTTGCTATACAAATACATTTAAATAAGTTTAGATTGTTTCATATTCTACTGTATATGGGGTATATTGATTTATTTTTTTTTCTTTTTGGCTTAGTCCCTTTATTAATCTGGGGTCGCCACAGCGGAATAAACTGCCAACTTATCCAGCATATGTTTTACAAAGCAGATGCCATTCCAGCTGCAACCCATCACTGGAAAACATCCATACACACTCATTCACACATACTACGGATAATTTTAGGCTACCCAATTCACCTATAGCACATGTCTTTGGACTTGTGGGGGAAACCAGAGCACCCGGAGGAAACCCACGTGAACACGTGAGAACATGCAAACTCCACACAGAAATGCCAACTGAGCCAGCCAAGGCTCGAACCAGTGGCATATTTTCATATATGATTTCAGTTTATGATTACTGATAGAGATTTGAATTAGTGCACCTAATTTGATAGCATTAGTTTGATTTCTAGTATTTAGAGGAAAAACAAATTGTATATGTCTTTGCTCTTTTTGTATGCCAAGTTTTTTTGTTTTCTCAGGGTTACCAGACAAGATCAAGAGGTCATTGGGAGCTCTCACGTGGACAGCTGATGACTGACTGCAGAAGCTGCAACACTGATATTACTACATCATAGCATATAATGTATTACTCTGTATTCTGCTGTACTCTGTAAGATGCTGCTCTCACAGTGCTCTCATAGTGTGTTATGTGCTGTACGGCAAACGTGTGCTTAAGTTAGACATATTTGAAGTAGATAAGCATTCATTTGTGTATGTGTGTGTGTTCATCCTCAAGATAGACTTGACGACTGAAGCAGAATCTGACCTCTGTGTTCATCCTGACAAACAAATTAGTCGTTCTAGGAGACCTGCTATGTCTGACCTTTGTTCGCATGTCACCTAAATAATCACTGGAGATTTGCTATGGATTTCATGTCCATATGTGAAGATTGCCTAAGTTCATCTACAGTATGTTTCAACCAACCATAGACATACACTGTTCCTACCTACACGTGTGACATATTTAGTGACCTTCTGCTAGAGTATAATTGTTGTTGATTTGGGACTGTATGAAAAGTGGTCTAAAACTCTTTGCAAGTGTTGAAGCTGGTCTCTGCTGATGAAACTGCAAACTATTTTGTTAAGTACATTTTTCTTTAATTACAGTAATTGTATTTCTTACTCCTGGTTTTGTTCTTTAAACACAGTCCTTGTGTTTAACTATAAAAAAGCCCTTACAGCACAAAACATCTTAAAGTCATTTGATGTGCCTTGAATAACTAGAAAGGGGTTAACTAGAAACACATCCTATTGTTGTGTTTACTTAATAAAAAGAGTTTTTACTCAATCACAGATTTCTTTCAGAAACAAGACATCACTGACATCATAACACTTTATTATATTTACATATAGTGTATTAATTGTGTGTATATATATATATATATATATATATATATATATATATATATATATATATATATATATATAGTGTGGTCACCTAACACATTAAGGAATAGAAAGATATTGCATTTAAATTCAAATGACACATATTATTGCAAAACATCCTATAGAAAATATACATTTTAAAAGATAAATTTGTAAAGGCTGTACTTACTATTTACACTACCTGGCAACAGTCTTGTTGTCTATCCAAGTTTTAGGAACAATAAACAATAACTTGACTTCTAGTTGATCATGTGGTATCAGAAGTGGCTTATACGAAAGGCCTCTAGATACGCTTATTTTACCAAAATAAAATATGATCATGCCTTGATTTAATTAGGACAGTAAGGTCTGACTTTGCTTGCTTAAAAGTCTTGCCACTTAACAAAAACAATGCTCAGTATAGAATATAAAGTCATGGTGCAGTGGAAAAAGAATGAATATTGTGTTTGACTCCCATGACTGCATCCATACATCTTTGCAATGACTCAAATAAATTATTAACAAAGTCATCTGGAATGGCAAAGTTGGCAGAGTTCATCAAGATTCTTTTGATTAATCTTCAATGCCTCCTTCATCTTACCCCAGACATGGCCAAGCCTGGAGCACCTTGACCTTCTTTGCTTTCAATAACTTTGATGTGAAGTATGAGGAGCACTATCCTGCTGAAGAATTTGCCCTCTCTTGTGGTTTGTAATGTAATGGGCAGCACAAATGTCTTGATACCTCAGGCTGTTGATGTTGATCTGACTCTGCAGATCTCTCACATGGCCCCATACTTAATGTAACCCCAAACCATGATTTTTCCGTCACCAAACTTGACTGATTTATGTGAGAATCTTGGGTCCATGTGGATTCCAATAGGTCTTCTATAGTATTTGTGATGATTCTGATTAAGTTCAACAGATGAGTCATCTGGAAAATCTACTTTCTGCAACTTTTCCAAATGATCAACTAGAAGTGAACTTATTAGTTGTTGCTCTTGCAACTGGGATTGACAACAAGACATGTGTATGTGTATATATGTATATACATAGCTGGCCAATCCACTTAACCACTAAACATGGGAGTGAATTGCAACACCAATACACACAGATCTGTACATACTCAAGGAACAAGTTATTCTTGGCCACAAAGCAAATATGATTAAAATGATAGATTAAGTTACATAAAGAGAGAGAGCATGCAGAAAGCAGAGGTGATGGGCTCTACCGTGGAACTAAGTAAATGAGGATTAATTACTGAGATTAGCTCATACTTGTGTGCAGAGCAACTCTGAGCTCACAAATTGCTGTCTAATTATAATACAAAACCCATTTTCTATATGCAGCAGAGGAATAAGAGATGCTGAGAGGTTACAGTTGAAGAACATGGAACAGAGGCAACTGAATAGCTGGAAATGAACAAACACGTAGAAGAGCGTTGAGAAGTTCAACATGCTATTGCTGAAACCATTAAGCACAATCATACATCAGACGCAAGCTTTATTTTATCTCTTATTTTCTCCCTGTTTGTCAAGAATGAACCACATGCTTGTTTTTCAGGGCCACAAGACAGATTCAATCAACAGAAGCTTCTGAAACCTAATGCTCTCAATACAATGCTAGTCACAGCCTATCATCTCCATTCACCGCGTAGCATCTCTTGCTACATGCTCAAATAAGCAGCCAGGCTCTCCATATTCACCGCAATTATATTACGCTAGATACAATTGCACATCCTGCCTGACTCTCTTTAATTCAGTGAAAAGCTGCATGTAGCATCACGCTAACAGGAAATTGAGTTAGTATGGCGGTATTGATTTGTATTTACTTTAAAGCATCACTCCACAGACTCACTCAGACAGACTGCTTTTAGCCTTCTAATTCTTCAATACAGAGCCAAAAGTATGACTGAGGATGTTAATGGAGAGATGTGTGGTAACATGCATGCATCTGAAGGCAAGAGACAGGTAGGAATGGTAGAAACGGATGACCGGAAATGGACAATTTAGATTCAAAACATGCAGTTAAATTGGACATTGCTAAACAATTTCATGAATTCTAACAACTGAAATGATCGTTTAAAAAATGAAATATGCCAGTTGGTGGCAGCAAGTCTTTGTCATCATTTTGTCCAAGAATGCAGTAAGTGACTCTTTTTGTGAATGGCTTAATGGTTACTATGTTTCCATCCAAAGATGCAAATTAAATGCATGTCGCATAAAAGACATGAGAATAAAGCTGCGTTTACATCCAACGAGTCAAAGAGAACAAAATCGTCACCTTGATTAACTGGCGCCAAATATCAACAGTGAAGACAGAATTTGCTGTGGTAGGAGAAGCTGCGTGAATCTTTTTTCTTGATTTAATAAATTACTTGTGCCTCAGAAGACAAATGTAGACACGTAATGAATATGTGGTGGTGTTTAAAGGCGTGAGACGCGAAGCACAGTTGTTCTTAGTTCTGGAGGTAATTGATAATATAATAACACTAATACTGAAATGGTAAGGCACTTTAAAACGACCAAAACAACATTTTAGATGTTTTACAATGCGGTCAGCTGCTGGTTTGTCCATTCACACACATTTCTATCATCACATGATCTTTTATAACACAATCACATGACCTTTTTAATGCGCATACTGGAATTTGTTCTGTAAAAGTGTTTCCATTGTAGTTTATGCGCATCTTATTATAACAGTTCTTCCATCAACCGTTTTTTATGCACATAATTGTGTTGTAGACATCACTGTTCTTGTAGAACCAGAATGATTATTAGACATTATAGTTATTACCAATGTATAATCATCCCATCAACCTTTGTGTGAACAGGCATTAGTTTTCCTGAAGTTATAGATCAAAATTAAAGCAGCTTGTTTAAGAATATAAATTGAACTAAGACTGTCATTGGAGGATTATCAATGACTGATTAGTGAATGAATCTTTTTAATATTCATGGGGTTGGCCTTTAACACTGTAACTGACCTTACAAGAAATGCAGCATATAAAAAAAAGTAATATTACTTAATCCCAGGGCCGTTTATATCAAAGTTGATATTTAGCCACACCATGTTGGTGTTTCATAACATCTAATTTTTACAACGTGGGTTGTAGCCCAGCGCTCAACCCCAAGGACCAGGACATACACACATACACAATGGGCAATTTAGCTTACCCAGCTCACCTGAGGAAACCCACACAAACACGGGGAGAACACGCAAACCACATAGAAATGCCAACTGACCCAGCTGGGGTTTGAACCAGCGAGCTTCTTGCTAAAAAGTAATATTAGTAAGTAACATTAATTAACAACATCTACTTATAATAGCTTTAGTTTGGTGTATTATTATATTAAATGATGTGTAAATTGCTGTCCAATCACTGTATAAACCAAGAGAGGAATTAGAGATGTTGTAAGGTTACAGTTAAAGAACATGGAACAGAGTGAACTGAAAATGAACAAACATACACTGTAAAAAGCAATAGCTAGTCTCACTAATACAATAAAGTGGTGTAAGTTTGTTCACCTTACAATATTTAAACAATCCCAACTTTTTAGCACATTAAGTTGTTAAACTAAATGAATTCAAGTAGTCTTGACTTACATATTTACAACTTTTGAGTGGTCATGTGTCAAAAGTATGGTAATGATAGAGAATGGGCAGCACGGTGGTGCAGTGAGTAGCGCTGTCGCCTCACAGCCAAAAAAGGTCACAGGTTGGAGCCCCGGCATTTTTGTGTGGAGTATGCATGTTCTCCCCGCGTTTGTGTGGGTTTCCTCTGGATGCTCCAGTTTCCCCCAAAGTCCAAACACATGCGCTATAGGTGAATTGGGTAAGCTAAATTTTCATAGCGTGTGTGTGTGTCCTGGTCCTCCAGGTTAAGCGTTGTGCTAACGACCGACCTTAAAAATGTAGATGTTACGAAACACAGACATGGTGCAGCTAAATATCAACTCTGATATAAACAGCCCAGGTAGTAAGTAAGGTATTGTTTTTTTGTCCTTACGTAAATGTTTTAATTCAGCTTACCTGATCATTTTAAGGCAATCAGTTTCCTAATATTTTCCCAGTGTTGTGAACACTAATAAGAAGTTAACACAACTAATTATTTTGTCAATGGTCCTGAAGTTTACTTTATTAAGAAGTTGTAAATAAAAACTTTTAAGTTATGCTTACTTAAAATGTCTAAGTAGTGTAATTATTTTAAGGCAATCAGTTTCCTGAGTTTTTTCTAAATAAGGTCAGCTTATTACATTTTACAGTGTACTGTACATGAGCACTGTTTGATTGTAAATGTGTATAATTTACTGTTAATGCTATAGCAAATACACCTATACATATGGGTATTAATGTGATTTTTGCACTTAAAAACAAACTAAACAAACTAATCAACAAAACCAAACCCTCAACTAAATAAGTTAGTCCAAAAAATCTTTGAAAGTCTGTCATCATACCTGTACTTTATTAAACTAATTCCCATAGGAAAATACATACAGTGTAATTTAACTCAACTGCCTTTATTTGATAAGAAGTGACAAATGACACATCCCCAGTGGTATTGATTAAACACAGAGATGTCTCCCATTTATCTCACATCTTCATCAAAGGTATACAAAATAAGAAAGTTTCCGTACAATGCTGACCCAAACTGTTTGGTTCCCATCAATGTTACATGATAAATGGAGTCCATGTGCAGTAGGTATAACATCTATTGAATCCAACATAAGATATTTTAAAGAATATTAGATGGTAGCTACTGACTTCCACAGTATATTTGTATTACATTTGTACTTGTATTATATAGTTACTTAATGTTTGGAGCCACCTGTGTATTAGCTGAAGAAACCACCAGCCATTCACCTGGACTACACCTCCTATCATGCTTTGCATATCACAGCTGAAACTGTTTACTAATCTGCACACTAAAACACACAGCTGCAGATAATTGATCATACACACATACACGTCCATTGCTCAGTTTTGTTCATCTGTTACAGTGTGCAGTTATAACACACGTTGCACAATCAATTTGAGGGAATAACTGGTGTATTACAGCCCCTCATGTCCACTACGCTCAATTAATTCTGGACATTTGATTATTCCCAAAATATTAAAATCAACTAGAGGTGGTGGATCATTCTCATATCTGGCACATAAACTCTGGAACAGCCTTCCTAGCACAGTTCGGGAAGCAGACACACTCTGTCAGTTTAAAACTAGATCAAAGACACATCTCTTTTCATTAGCATACACATAAAACACACATGCTTTTGAAATCCAAATCCTCTAAAGGATTGTTAGGCTGCGTTAATTAGGGCAACCAGAGACGGGAACACTTCCCAAAATACATTAGAATTTGAACAACATCTACGCCTTAGTCTGTTTTTCCTTATCAAAAGGTCTCCATAATCCTGGACCAGGCTGTATCCTCAGCAGATGATGTGGTGATCATGGAGGAGTGGAGAGCATGAGACTGTAAGCATGATTCCTGTAAGATCCAAGTGACAGACGAGTCTTCGCTCTGATCCGGTGGGCCAGCCTGAGCACTCGCCGGAGCCTTAATCACACCTGCAGCTTCTCCACATTGGACGTCCAGTTCTCCAGCCTCTCTCGAGGTTTTTTCTTTTACTTCGTCAATTAGTGAAGTTTTGTTCCTCGCCACTGTCGCCACTAGCTTGCTTGGTTTGGGACTTGAGGAGCTGTGCATCGATGGATTTGCTCTTCAGTGTTTGGACTTTCAGCAGTGGGTTGACACAACAACACTGACACAGTTTCAATTTTCTAGAACTTCTATGTTAAGCTGTTTTGACACAATCTACATTGTAAAAGTGCTATAGAAATAAACATGAATTGAATTGAATCAAGCAGTCAAGTGATTTAGAAGACTGTTTAGTGTTCCTTACTGGCATGTAGACAAATTGAGTTCAAGTAAGCTGTGAAGTAACTATAGTCAATCAAATTTATTTACTTTTTTGTTGCTCTTTTCTTGTAATGTGTTGTAACATCAGTCTGACCTTCAAAAATATTTCATAAAAGTGTTGTTTTGGTCATAAAAATGAACAGTAGTAAAAGACATCATGTCACAAATTCTGACTTTCTGTACAAGCCATATACTCACATACTCGCATACAGTACTCATACTGACCACCTGTGCACTATAATCATACTGTTTTTAGCCTACTATATAGTATGGAAATATGCGATTTCGTACGCAGCCCAAGTCTCAAAACACTTGGGAAATTCCCCGATCCTTTGAATCGATTTATTCACTAGACCTAGGTGTTTCGAAATCTGTGCTTCAGAATCTTGACATCATGTTAAAACATCTGTTTTGTGTCACCAATCATTGCATGTACTAATGATAATGAAGCTGCACTTGGAACTCCACCTCCTTGTATACGCATCATTTATAACGCTGCCTGAGGGTGAGTAAATGGTGAGTAAAGTTACATTTTTGGGTGGACAGCTCTTTTATGTTGAAATCTGCTCAATTATGTCCATGTTGACACAGTTGTCTGCAAAAGTGATCAGCATTCAGGATGTACAGTATCTGAAGGTCAACTTTAGGTTAAAACACGAAAGGAGACAAACCCTTTTTTTTTTTACACAATATCATTTCAGACACACTCTTATGTCCACTCACATCCACTCTCTTACAAAGACCCACATCATATTGAATTATGATGCCTGACAGTGTTATTTTTCTTTTTCTTTTTTTTCTGACATGAAATGCGCCCACTGCCTCCATCTCTAAAATCAAACACATTCATTCTCCGGGGTCGGTGTATCATCTCCACTTTCATTTGCCACAGGCTGTGTTTACCTAATTTCCTACAAAAAAAAAAAAAAAACCCTCTCTGTCTCTGTGGCTTGTTCTTTTTTCCAGTCTTTTCTTTTTCAAATATGTAGTTTTGTCACCTCTGCCATCCAGTCGTGTCAGTTTGCGTCAGCCGTCTCTGTGCCAAGACAGAATGAACCAGGACAGTGTGTTCTGTTTTAATCAGTTGGTTTAAAAAAAATCTCATTTGAGTAGGACAGTGCAGGCATAAATATTACTTTTCCCTGCAAACAATTTGAAGATTTAAGTATAGATTGTTTTCAAATCATGTCTTTCCTCAGACTACTGCAAACAGCCATTTAAATGTATTACACTTTATCTATTTGCATCTGGAGAATTAAATTACAGCACACATCTTTAAAAGCAAAATGAGTTACAGTTTCTTTTGTGAAACAGTTTCTTTCTTTTGAGCCATACATCTCCTCATCTGTATCATTTACATTGCATGCATGTTTTATTTCTACATAATATTCACAAAAAACGCTTTAGTAATTTACTATTTTATTTTATTATAATTCTTTGTGTGTGTTTTTGAATAAGCAAGTAAATACTTATACTCAAGTAAAGTCAAAGACTATAGAATACACTTGTATAGTTTTGAATGGGGGAAATCCTTAACGGTCAATATGGTGAATGAAGCCCCGCAGTACAGTACAGGAGTCAAGCATCAATCGCTATAGACTGATGTTTCTCTGGGGAGAAGCTCAGACCAGACGTGCACTTTTACCACAGGTTTCTGATCAACAAACACACCGGAATCTCAGCAAATGTTTGCTTCACAGAAATATATCCATATAAAGTCTGAAATCTGTGCTTTTAAATTAAACTACTACACTTGAAAACAAAAGTTTTGGCTTTGTAATCTGTATAAAACAAACGTTATGTACAGTCCGTCCTGTCAAACGCACATCACATGACAGCAACTACTCAAACACCCACAAACTTGCAAACAAAGAGTCACTGTCATTTCTGGAGGAGATTCACCATCGAGACCAAGCTGTGGATCACTTCATAAGACCAGTGCGATCTGACAAAGCATTATCCAGAGGATGATAATGTGTAAAACAGTCATAAATAAGGTTGGCGTTGTGATCTTGTTCCTTTCGAGTGTGCATGCACATTAGCTTGAGCAACCTGAAACATGCAGATTTGTTTGTTTCAAACATTTAGAAACGAAACCTATGAGACAGTTGATGCTTAATGTTATTGGTGATTCTAAACATGTAATGTAACCGTAAGCTTGGCAGGTATACTGCCCAAGAGCTGTTTCAAATATGGCTGCCATGTGAAATGACTGAATGGACTTTGGTAAAGTACATCTTGTTGTGGTAATTCTATAGTCGCTATGGTAACAACATCTATATCAATATAAACAAATTACACAATAGGCTACTGTAGTAATGGGTACAACAAATTTCCTAATACATTTTACAACTATAAGGTATGTTACGCTACAATAAACCACAGTTTATTAAGTTATATTATAGTATAAGTATTCTACAGTATTTATTGCAGTTTGTCAGTTTGCTATAGCTAATACTATGCTGTATGGTTTAAGTCTGGTTTAAGCTGGACATTGCTGTTTTTAGCTGGTCATTTCCCAGCCTGACCAACTAAGACCAGGCTGGAAGTGGCTGGAAACCAGCCTGGAAAAAGTTCAAACTCCTCTAAAAACCTAGCCTAGGCTGGTTTAAGAAGTTTTTTTTTTCCAGCAGGGATAGCACGATACACTTTACTATAGTTTGGCTTACTATATGATTTACTATGATATTTATAAATGATTATTGATTATCATAATGATTATCTGGTGATTATCATAATGATTAATGACACAGATCTTCAACAGATCACTGGAACAGCGCAAAGTTCCATCCTGCTTCAAACGCTCCACCATCATCCCAATACTAAAGAAACCAAAGATCACAGGACTCAATGACTACAGACATGTTGCCTTAACATCTGTGGCCATGAAGTCATTCGAAAGACTGGTGCTAGCTTATCTGAAGGACATCACTGGACCTTTGCTGGACCCCCTGCAGTTTGCCTATAGAGCAAACAGGTCTGTGGATGATGCAGTCAACATGGGACTGCATTATATCCTAGAACATCTGGACAAACCAGGGAACTACGCAAGGATACTGTTCGTGGACTTCAGTTCTGCCTTTAACACCATCGTCCCATCACTGCTCGAGAACAAACTGACCCAGCTGTCTGTCCCTAGCTCTGTCTGTCAATGGATCACCAGCTTTCTGACAGATAGACAACAGCTAGTCAGAATGGGCAAAATCACATCCGACAGCCCCACTATCAGCACTGGTGCCCCCCAGGGATGTGTTCTCTCCCCACTGCTCTTCTCCCTGTACACAAACGA
>CAIGQZ010033001.1:425151-459137 GCA_903798205.1 Danio tinwini
TCAGTCAGTCAGTCAGTCAGTCAGTCAGTCAGTCAGTCAGTCAGTCAGTCAGTCAGTCAGTCAGTCAAAAGTGGCCTCTGGTGGATTTACACGAGAACAACAGGCATGAATGGCACTTGGAGTGAAATTTGAGATCTAAAAGAGCATACACAGTGACCTCGGGTGGATTCCCGAAAACAAAAACTGCAACAATTGTAGCTCCTGGGATGTATTTAGCACTCTCCAGAATTGTATATAGGGGTACGTTTTCAGAATGAGCCTGGGTTGGTATGCTGTCATTAGCATGGCAACACAGGAGACAGTCTATGTCACTAGTTAAAACTGGTTGAACATTCTTCAAAACATTTGGGATAATATAAGCACATACGTCAGCACAATTTATAACATTGTTCTATTTTTTTAAAATAAAAAAACATATTGTGCCTTTAGTTTCAGTTCTTTATTCAAGTGTGCTGTTCTTTTTAATCCAATGTTGTGCTTTTTTCTTAGCAAGCTTCCTACTTGAGTGCCTTCCATCTTCACAGCATTTGCCTGTATGTGTTTATGTACAGAATGAAAGAGTATCTTATTTACAAAGTTCTGTTGACATTTCACATTGACCTTTTATGCTAAAAAAAGAAAGAAAATAAATGGGCAGGGAAAGCAAAGCATCCCATTAATGGGTGATTCTGTGCACTCTGTCGATTTTAAAGTCCATTACGTTTGTTAGCCTCCCAGTGCATCAAATCTATACACCATTGTTCTAGTCAGACTACCAAAGGCTAATTGCAATTTTGAAAAGGATTCATAGGTAATAAACATACATTTAGGATGCTGTTAGTCTGGGTTTTGACCGTGAACAAGTGCTGTGTCTCAAATAAATAAGGTAAAAGTGTAGTGGACTTGTGTTTCTCGATACATTATTGACTATATAGAGATTTATTGGGTAACAAAGTTAAAACATTGAGTGCTTTCATTCACTGTGTAGTTTTATTAAATTCAAGTATTTTTAAATTGCAATACTTAACTATTTTAATATTTAACTTGTGTGATTGATTGAGAAAATACTTGATCAGAAAAGCATGTTCTATATGTTTGTACGTATTCCACTAAAATAAAGGATTCCTATATAGCAATTTCAGGACTGGGCAGCTACTTTACTTTGCAGAATGTGCTCACAACAGCTAAAAGAAATGGGAAGAAATAAGCTGTGTTAAGCCATTTTAAAGAACGCCTCCAGCAGCACAGACACTGAGTAATTGAATGAAACTCTGTCCGTGGTGCTGAAATTAGAGTATTTGGGCATGAGGCTTATAATGCAGAGCTGTGAGACAGCAAAGACCAGAACAAAAATAACCTTTTGGGATTTTATTACTGAATTGAATACATTATATATTCAATACACTTGATATATGCTATTTTATATGAACCAAATATACATTTTCAGGTTAATGCAGAGAGTTAAAAAAGAGAAAAGACCAACCAAATTAAGATTGAATTTATAAAATGTATACAGCAACACACTTTTTAATAGATGTAACGAATGTGACATAATTATTTTGCTTTATTTAACAAATAATGCACAATCAACTGATGCCACCACCCCCCATTCCAGCAATAACAACTGTCTGTCTGTAATTCGATTTCAAACATATCAGCACGAAAAGGAATGTCCTATTCTGTTGGACAGAGACATGGCCATCCTCCTATATAACCCAAATTAATATTTATGCTTCTTTTAATGTAATCCTTTATTCCCTCTTTATATGTAATCAGGTGTTTGCAACAAGTCTCCTGCTTATGTTTTAATCTTCTGTTTTATAATACTACTGGAATTAATAATTAACATTACCACAGTAAAACAACATCATAGATAGTTTATGTTCGATGTCCCTGCAGAGCTAATTTGGTGTACTGAACAATCGCTTACACTTTTATGTTAATACAAGTGTAACATATTAACATTTAAAGAAACATTAAACATTCTTCCAGAATGCATATGCAATTCACCAAGCTTAGGAACAAAGAATCGTAAAAGTTTTCTTGGTAAGGTAACTTTCTCAGTGGTCGCCTCAGCTCTTAAGGGTGATAGAACACCATCCTTATAAAAGCTAGGGATCAAGGTCACCGCCCAGAGAGTTCTTCAGATCTGGCAACCAGAGATCACAGGAGAAGATGTAGACCTAAGTCTTCTCCAACCACACCTCAAGCTGTGCCAGGCTCCGGCCTCGTCTTTACATTCATCAAAGGTCCTTGGACTCAAACTGGTTCCCTTTCATCAACTATCTTCAGCAAACATCAACTGGAGCCTTAACAAACTGTATCAGCAGTCAGCAAGAGACTGCAAGTATCAAACTTAGTCTTGGTAACAAATACATTAAGTATCATCTAAACCTTTTTGCAAAGGTGTTTGCATTATAAAACATGTTTCCTTCAGGCTGAAGATCTGCTGAATATCAAATACTGCTATAACTTCATGCTTTTATTCTTCACTCTTTACTGACTTTTTTCTATTTCGACTGAATATGTGTGATTGTTAGAATAGTTTGTTTTTAGTGTAGTTAATAAAGCCTTATTTGTATCACACGTGAAGTTGTTCATTATTTGCTTATAACTGGTGTCCCTAATCATGCAGATTTTGCTACATGCTCTGTGTAGTTTTATATTTTAACAAGGTTATTTCATGTGACCTAGAAATTAATGTTATTTAAATGAATAAACACTTGACCCAAAGATGTCAAGTGAAAGCGTATAGCTTATCTAAATATTATAATTAATTAATATTAACTAATTATGATTAATTATTCATATTTCCCCCTTGAGTTAATTCGCTAGACAAAATAATATGAAAAACTTTGATTGTCCTCCAACTACACAAATAACACTATGGTCATTTTGACCTGCATTTAATATAAACTTTTTAATAAAAAAATATATATATAATAAAAAATTGAAACTTTAAGTGATCGTGCTAAACTGCATTACACTTTAAATGATT
The DNA here is from genome assembly GCA_903798205.1 of Danio tinwini. Taxonomy (NCBI): domain Eukaryota; kingdom Metazoa; phylum Chordata; class Actinopteri; order Cypriniformes; family Danionidae; genus Danio; species Danio tinwini. Next base: position 428,129 of record CAIGQZ010033001.1, read on the forward strand.
AGCTTACATTGAAGAATAGTAGCAAAGTGTAAAGGCTTGACATGACAGTTGATTAGTATTTTTGGTAAGAATTTTTTTAGTGTTTTATTATATATGTTTTAGGTTATTACTGAATTTTTACCTTCATTTTATAAGTACATTTACTAAAAAAAATCTATCCCAGGATGTCTACAATCTATGAAAAAAAAAAACACCTGTGAAAAATCCATATCAAAACTTCCAGATTAATACAGCACATTGTGCTGTGCTTTTTCAGAATACGGCAGTGAACCCGCATGAATCATCTTACCAATCGACTGATCCACCCTCCTCCTTCCCTAAACCAAACCAATAGTGTTTTGAAAAGCACCAAATTGACTAGTGCCCACCCACTTTCCTAAACATAACCGACAGTGTTTTCAAAAGCAATCCAGAAAAACAAAATCCCTCGCGTCAGCCTGATTTTTACTACGTTTTCAAATTTGATCATATTCTCACCCTGTTAGTTACTTGTTTATTTTCTAATTTGTTTTTTTTTTGTTTTTTTTCTTACCTGCTTTCTGGAACCGATGGTCATCTTCTCTCTGTCACTAGACAAACTGGTAACAGTGGAAAAGCTGTCCACATGGAGTTGAGCAGTAAACTGTTAAGTACCCCGTCCTCTAGCTATATAATTGTTGATCCCCAGAAATGTATATAGGGCTACGTTTTTTAAAATGACCCTATGTTTACCTTATTACTGCTTAGGGCAAATAGAAAAATAACTTATTTGGGAATATTTATGCACTCATGTATTGATGTGTATTGTACATGCAGGAAAATTATGATCATATGAAACAAAAATATTTCACCTCTCTAAAGCATGCCGTGATGCCATGTCTTCAATAACTTTTATGTAAACCCTAAACATGTTATTTTTGCTCCTTTACTCAACTACTCTGTTCATGTATACACTTATTTTCCCAAGGCTGTGAATTGCATGCAATATTTTTTTTAAAGCTACTTTCACAGACAAATTTCACTACATACACTCTTAAAGTGTAATCAGTAGCCAAGAGTATTAATTTTGGCACCAACTGATATGCTTTTTATTTTTTTGCATTATATAAAACCCTATGGACTACATTTTTAGCTAAAATGTTCTGCTGGAGAGAAAAAAAGTCACCTACATCTTAGGTGGCCTAAGGGTGAATAAATTAACATAATGTTGTGCATTCTGAAAGAGATGTTACTGCAACAATGGCATTTTAGTCTCCAAAATACAAAACACCTACAACATTGTTTAGTTGATGCTGATAAGTATCATTATCACAGCTGTAAACACAATGCTTTCTTATTGCTTACAATCTTATTGCTTTTGTTTCCAGGTGAACTGTTAAAGAACAAGACACACATTTTACTGAATTCTGGTTGGATTCAGCTAATCAGTTTTAAAATCTTGAAATGTTTCTTTTTTGGGTGTCTTACTCATCAGACATTCAGTTTCTAAAAAAAAACAATAAGGTTCTAAGAAGGTTATTTGCAAATTTGAACTCTTTTATGGTTATATGTTTGTTTGTGTGAGTTAACTTTTTTTTTTCAAATCTGTAATTGACAAAGCACCTGCAGCTAATTAGTGTTTTCTGCAGGTCAGACATCAACTACACAGACCCTCAACACTTTTTCAATAGGTACATTAAAACTTTAAAAATGTTTCTAAACGATCATGTTTTGTTTCTTCCTCCTGCTTTTAGTTTAACAGGATGTATGACCCGCTCTGTTCTGTTGAGAATGCCTCTTCTTCTTATGGGTAAGTAACAGTAACAGATGGAAATATTTAATTAAATATATGCATAAAATGTGACAAAGTATATCTAAAAGATATCCCATGGCCCCACTTCTTCTTTTTTTAACACAGTAACTATATGCCATCAATAAATGAAACTAGTATAAATAGTTTATACCTAAACAAATGTAAAAGACACACAGCAACTTCAAACTCATTTCTGTATTTTGGATTCTGTGATATATTATATCTTCATCCTCTGCAGAGAGAAAATACCAGTCTCAGTTTGACTAAAATGCACTCATATTGATAGACATTAAAGCGTCATTAAGGATTGTAAAGATTTCAATGGAACTTGGTCTTCATTGCATGAATTTCCTAATATTTTTTTTTATTTTATTTTGAATGTATTAATTACTATTCAAATGAGTGTATATTGTAATGTATTCTGAAATTTAACTTATGACTTTTATAAGCATAGCAATTTTTATCATAAATAACAAATATATGAAATAAAATAAAATAAAATAATACAATTACTTTTTGGTTAATTTTTTTTGGGTTTTTGCAATGTATTTGCATTTTTTTTAACCCTACACATTATAAAGGTGTAAGACCATACAATAAACGTATACAAGAAATAACAGATATACATTCTCAGAAATAAAGATGCAAAACCTGTCACGGCGGTGGTACATTCTTAAAAGGTACAATTTTGTACATTTATGGTACACTTTTGTATTTTTAAGATACTTTGAGATACATTTGTACTTTATATGTATTAACATGTACCTTAAAAGGTACATACTGTACAGTATGTGGCTCTGTAAGGTACAAAAGTTTACCTTTTGAAAAGGTACCACACTAGTGATAGTTTTTGTACCTTTATTTGTAAGAGTGTATACATGTTTTGTAAAATTAATTAATGTTATAAAATAAATACTAAACTAATATTACTAATAATATTATTATAATTTTTTTAAGTCCTTGATATAACTTTCAAAGCATGATTCTTTCCCAATATGTATGATAATGAGCACTTTAGCACGAAAATGGGTTGAACATATATGTATAGAGCCCTAATCTGGTACAGTTTAGAACCGTTTTCTCTACAGTGTATGCTTGACATCCGAAGCTGAGACTACAGTAGCATCAGTAGGCCACTCCTTTCTTCTTCAAAACAACTCCTATAAAAATCCTATGAATTTCCTGCCAAGAATCCCAGGATATGATTTCACATCTGCTTTCATAGACCTTGAGAGAGTGAGTATCTCAACATCATCTGGGAGGCTGAAGTGGCCTGGCAGAATCTGCACTGGAGTTCAAATGAGCTGTGTAAAAGTCTAAGCCCTGTGAAAACCTTCTGGAATAAGATGATGAGCCCATGGAAATGTAGAGGAAGCCGAGCAGCGGGAAGCAGACATGCAGGAAGACGCTGTGAATCGCATGCAGGAAACTCAGAATCTCACAATCAGGTAATCTCAATAACGGATGACCGCCTGTGCTCAGGAATTCAATTCACCCTGGAAGCTTCTCTATAAACAAGCCGGTGAAGATCGGGGTGGCCATTCTCTTTTCTCTGTAGCTTCCTCTTTTTCACACAGGGATGAATTGATCTGTATGTGGAGATATTAGGGTCTTCCTGTGGCACACAGATAATTCAGTGGCGGCAGCAGCAGCAGGCAATGAGGAGAGAGTGTGTGTCAAGATGTCTTTATGGAGAGAGAAAGAGACTGCACATTGAACTGCGCTCTCTAGAGCGAAAGCTACATTGTCTTTTGATGACTGTGACTTTATTTGATTTAATTATAATGCCAGGACTGAATGTGATGCCATGCCGTGACAAAGAATGGCCAGAATTATTGGAATTATATAGCATGTTTCAGTACTCTTTTACTATGACAAATTCAAACTAATTGATTTTTTTCTTTACCTACTTGCTTAAAGGGAGGCTATTAATGCATATTTCTCAGTCGGATTCAGTTCCAGATTTGCCAGATTTAGATTCAGTATGAAGATTTAGATGTGACAAAAAAAGTTATATTTTGTAAATCTTTCTCAGCATTTATATATTACAAGCAAAATAGTCTGCCAATGGGGTAAGCAAAACAATCTTGTTTTTCTTTTTGACATAAGATTATTTAGCTTACCCCATTGGCAGATTATTTAGCTTGTTTTAAAGAAAAACTCACTTAATTTTGGCATATTATTTTTTAAAACAAGACACTATGTGTTGCTTTTCTAGAAAACTCTACTTGATTTAAGAATGTTTAGATATTTGGACTAGAAACAAGACAATTTACACATTACTGCTGCCGCTGCACCGATCCACCTGTCAATCTCACGTTTCATCTTTCCCTCACTCGCAAACAAAACCCCAAGATACTTGATGTGAAGCCCCATGGACTCTGACTTGAAGGTGCTGATTCTCATCCCAGCCATGTCACACTCTGCAAACCACCCCAGTGCATGCTAAAGGTCCATGTCCGATGAAGCCAACAGAACACATCGTCTGTGAATAACAAAGATTAAATTCTGTGGTCCCTGAACCGGACCCCCTCTGGCCCATGGCTGCACACAGGGCTTGACATTAACACCTGCCAACCCACCAAATGAGGGTAGATTTCAGCTGTGGCGGGTTAGATAGCTGCTCCGACTAGCCACTTTGGCTGGTTGAAGATAATTTTGAATTTGTAGTTTTCTTAAAAAGCAGAGTTTAACAATAAGGATGACCCAATAGCCCGGGGCCAGTGTGAGAGATGACAAAAATAACTGTGTTCATGTGAGCAAAAGAAACTGGTGAATACCGAATAAGAAGATGATCACAAGCACGGTGAGACACAGGCGATCCTGACGCACTAATGAGGGCTTCAGTGTCGCACATACAGCTAATGTTATGCGCGCAAGTGTTTAAAAGTAAAAAAAAAAACGGTTCCTTGCGCAAAACATCCATGTCTGAAAACGTAACTAGTGCGATCCGTTTTCTTTGAAATAGACTGGACAAAAAAAGACGCTCGTGCACCCACAATCCTGCTGCTGTCAAGAGTTTGAGATTTTTTTTATGTCTTTATGTAAGCAGCAGCGGTTCCTTTCACTTTAACTACTCGTTGAACAGATTTTTAAAAGACCTAACGTTAACTGTGTGCATGTAATCATCCTTTCATTATCGCACACGAGATGTTTTTCACCTACTTTCTTTAGCTTACAGTTATTTTTGCTAATATGGTTTAATTACCATCCTTTACAATAACATTGCTCTAATATGAGTTTACCTCTACATTTATGTTTAGTTAACTGAACGTTAGCCTGGACAGACTACTGTGCATAATTCTTTTTAATCTTTTTTTATTTTTATTTTGTGGTATAAAAAGTGTATGTATACAGATTTTTTACACTATTTATAAAATTATTTAATTATTCATAATTGATTTTATTTATATGTGGCTGGAGAAAATTTGGTCAATCCATACTGTTGAACCCTGAAAAGTCATGTAAAATAAAAACTAATTGCAATGTGACACTATAAAACCACAACCAGTTTGCTCATGCTCATTGAGAAAGCTCATACACAACACACAAAAAGTGAAATGAATGAGTAGCCATGTGCACATAACACAAAATTGAAATCAAGTAATTTTAGTATGCCAAAGTCAAATTTATACATATAAAATATTTATGTAATAAAATATTTTCTCAACAACAAAACTGGCTAGTGAAAACGGTGAGTGGCTAGTAATGTTGGAAAACTACTAGCCACAGTGGCTGGTGTCAATGTGAACCAGCCCTAAACTGAGTGCCTCTGACATTCTGAGTGCCCCATTCTCCCAGAGCACCCTCTACAGAATGCCATGAGGGACACGGTCAAATGCCTTCTCAAAGTCCACAAAACACATGTGGACTAGTTGGGCATACTCCCATAAACCCTCGAGCAGCCTGGTGAGAGTATATAGCTGGTCCAGTGTACCATGGCCTGAACAAAAACCACATTGTTCCTCCTGGATCCTATGTTCAACCATCAGCCGGAGCCTCCTCTCCAGCACCCTGGCATAGACTTTCCAAGGGAAGCTGAGGAGTGTGATCCCCCTATAATTGGAACACACCCTCCGGTCCTCCTTAAAAATGAGAACCACCACCCCAGTTGCCCAGTCCAGAGGTACTGTCCCCGACCTCCATGTGATATTGTAGACGTGTCAGCCATGACACCCCCACAGTATCCACTGTTTATATGTGTCATTTATCTGAATCAGCCTGCACTGTATATCTTTATTGACTCCAAAAAAACTTGCTCAAAAGAGTCTTAGTTTTTTGAATCACAATGCATTCATTGTGCTGTATGTTTTCAATGGACTAAAAATAAACTACATTTGCTTGTCAATTATGCATGAACCCAAGGACAGCACTACTTTATTTGTTATTCTTTGCGATTCCACTTTTACCTCAGCTCAAAGTCAGGCCTCAGTTTCAAGCATATTAAATGTCTTTTAATGCAATGAAATTTAGACAACTAAGTCAGGTTCATTAGTCTCTCTCTTTCTTTTAGAAGTGTTTTGTCTCACTGGAAAAGATTGACGGAGCAATGATGGAGAGAGGTGAGGCCGGGAGAATAAGAGAGCGACAGGAGGAGAGGAAAGGAGAAACTCAATAAGATGAAACAAAATCAATGGCTGGATGCTGAGGCTGCATTTTTGCGGCTCAGGAGACGATCACATACGCTCATGGATTTGCACTCTAAAAAGAGCGCTTTGAGAGTGAAACACTAAAAAAGGTGAAATGTATTCATATTCAAAAAGGAAACAAAAAGGAAGACCAACTTAAAACTAAAATCAATAATTCATTTCAGCAAAAGCGTGTGCGAGAACGAGAGTAAGAGGAAGATGGAACTGCAAACAAATGTCATGCTTTAAAGGAATGACAATGTTGACAGGCTATTAAATAAGTAAATATTTCATTTATTTTTAACCCATGGGTGTGTGTGTGTTTGTTCAGGTTTATGTTATTTACAAGGACTCAAAAATATATAGTAATATGACCTAGGTGTTACAATGTTGAAGAGGTTTATAAAAGACATGCACTGTGTCCCTGTAATTTTAAACACACACAAAAAAATCATACTTAATGGGGACTTTTGACATTTAATTCTTTGTTTTACACTGAGGGTTGGCTTTACGAGTAGGATTACGGTAAGGACCTAAAAGCAATTTTTTACAGTATACAATACATTGTGCCTATGGAATGTCCACATGAACCACACAAGTATTTGTGTGTTTGTGTGTGCACTGTACCCCCCCCCCCCCCCCCCCCTGAATTGTTTTTCTTTTTTAAATAGTTTTCTAATAATGTTTAACAGAGCAAGGAAATTTTCACAGTATGTCTGATAATATTGTTTTCTTTCTGGAAAAGTCTTATTTGTTTTATTTTGGCTAGAACAAAAGCAGTTTTTTAAAAAAACATTTTAAGGTCAAAATTATTACCCATTTTAAGCTCTGTTTTTCAATAGTCTACAGAACAAACCATTGTTATACAATAACTTGCCTAAATACCTTAACCTGCCTAGTTAAACTAATTAACCTAGTTAAACCTTTAGATGTAACTTTAAGCTGTATAGAAGTGTCTTGAAAAATATCTAGTAAATATTAATTACTATCTATTTAATAACTGTGTTATTAGAGATAACTTATTAAAACTATTATTCTTAGAAATGTGTTGAAAAAAATCTCTCTGTTAAACAGAAATTGGGGAAAAATAAACAGGGGGGCTAATAATTCTGACTTCAACTGTATGTGGATTGGACATAAAACATTTAAGTTGTCCCTCAAAAACTTGAAGAACTGAGTTGTTTAACTCATTTTATAGTTAAGTAGATTGAACAAGCAGCAAAAATATATTTTTTTTAAGGATCATTTTTAAATATTTTACATTTTCATTGAAAAGGTGTAAAGTTCATGCACCTCTTGCTTGGCGGCTGTATGGAGAAAAAACACTGCAGCTCTAACATATGTCAAGCACTTCTGGAAACCATAAGCATTTCATAAACAACTCCATGTGAACAGGTGGATTGGATATATAAAAGAGGCTGTGATAGACAGTCAGCAGTGCAGGGGAAGAAGGAATGGCTCTAAAAGCATCTGAAGTACTTGTCTAATGGGTTGCTACTCTCTCTGTGCTTTAGTCATTTAAGATATTTTGAGAAATGTCTGTATTTTTTTTCCTACAATGAAAGCCAATAGTAACCAAAACTCTTAAGCTACCAACATTCTTCAAAACAAGGCAGACGTATGCTAGGGAAGAGGAAGGACAGAGACATAATATGTATCTGTGACTTCAGTGCACAAAATGTCATCACTGTATTTAATGATAATTTACTCCTTTTAAACAACAAATAGGATGCTTATTTGTTTATTCACTGGCTGCACTGATTAACGGAATATAATTTAAAAGTTAATGAACAAGAATATATATTGGGACAGAAAGGTCTGACTTTGTCTTGTCACATTTTGTGTATGACTCCCATGAGCTTGGAGGACTGCATCCATACATCTCTGCAATGACTCAAATAACTTATTAATAAAGTCATCTAGAATGGCAAAGAGAGCGTTCTTGCAGGACTCCCAGAGTTCATCAAGATTATTTGGATTCATCTTCAATGCCTCCTCCATCTTACCCAGACATGCTCAATAATGTTTAAGTCTGGTGACTGGGCTGGCCAAGCCTGGAGCACATGACCTTCTTTGCTTTCAGGAAGTTTGATGTTGAGGCTGAAGTATGAGAAGGAGCGCTGAATGGCTAAAGAATTTGCCCTCTCTTGTGGTTTGTAATGTAATGGGAAGCTGTACACTCGCATGCCCCCATACTGTGTGACTGGCTTCTGTGAGAATCTTGGGTCCATGCAGGTTCCAATAAGTCATCTGCGGTATTTTTTTATGATTAGGATTTAGTTCAACAGGTGGTTAATCAGACAAATCTACCTTCTGCTACTTTTCCAAATGATCAACTAGAAGTCAAGTTTTTATTTGTTTATCATTCAGAGCGCAGAACCTTATAATTCCAAGGTGTCGATATATATATATATGCTCACACATGGGTAAACCTTAATTTGAAAGTTTTCGATCGTGTGGACACACTATGTTTATTGTCCTTGCACAAACAATGTAATGTAACTACTATTTCTAAACCAAACCTTGAACCTAACCTTAACTAATGTAAATTAGTAAAAAATATATAAGTATACAGTACTGTAAGTACGTGAACTGGAAAATAGAGTGCAATCTACAAATGTATGCCCACAAGGACAGCTCAAAAAGACACTTTTTGTTATCATTATTTTGCAGTACAGTGTCTTTTCATCTCCTCACATTCACTTCAGGCTTCAGGCTGAAAGTAATTTCTTACATTTATTTTTAGCATTTCACAGTCACTTTTGTCCAAAGTGACTTTCACTGCATTCAAGCAGCACACTTGATTAGTGCATACATTCCCTGGAAATCAACCTATAGCGTTTGTGCTGTCATACTTGGACTTCATATTTATGAATAATATTTTATTTAAATATTATATCTTTTGGGTTTACGGTATGATGGCTCAGCGGTTAGCACTGTTGCCTCACGGCAAGAAGGTCACTGATTTGAGTCCCTCGGCCAGTTGGCATTTCTGTGTGGAGTTTGCATGTTCTGCTCATGCTTTCCTCAAGGTGCTTCGGTTTCCCCCACAGTCCAAGCACATGCAGTATAGTTGAATTGGATTAACTAAATTGGCTGTAGTGTATGAGTGTGTGTGTGTGTGTGTGTGTGTGTGTGTGTGTGTGTGTGTGTGTGTGTGTGTGTGTGAATGAGTATATGTGTGTTTCCCAATATTGGGTTGCAGCTGGAAAAGCATCCTCTATGTAAAACATATGCCAGAATAGATGGTGGTTTATTCCACTGTGGCAACCTCTGAAATAGAAACTAAGCCAAAGAAAAATGAATAAATTAATACTTTTGGTTTACACGTGTGCAATATTATTGTAATATATTATTTAAGTTTGTGTAGGCACTATAAATAAAGATGCATCCCACTTATGTATTATTTAGTTAGTTAGTTACTTAGTTACACGGAAAAAAAAATATATATATATATATTTCTGCTAAATTGTTGCAAACAATTTATATGGGTTGAATTTAAACAATCAAATTAAAATGAGTAATGTTCAACTTAATTTGTTTGTTGAAATCCAGCCCAAATAAGTTGTTTACAACCATTTGACTTAAAAAAAAGTAAATCCAAGGAATCATCTTTGAATATTTTTTCAGTTACAAATCTTAGCTAATTTTTTAAAGTAAAACAAATCCAAACTAAAGCACAAAGTCTTAGATTGTTTAAATTAACAATACTCAAAATAAAACTTCATTATTCATTTGCAAAATGCAGTTTAGTTTTGTAAGTTGGTAAAAATCTATTTTTATTTTACAAAGGTTTCTTTGTAAAATAAAATAGATTTTTTTATCAAATTACAAAACAACATTTGAAAAATAACAAAAGGTTACTTTTTCATTTCTAAATTCACTCTCAACTCAATTTGTTAAAACACATTATAAAAAAATCATATCATAGTATCCTGAACAGTATTGAATAGTGAGTTTAGTGAATCTATACATCCATCATCAATAATCAAGATTATTTCACTTACCCTATTGGCAGATTATTTAGCTTGTTTTAAGTAACTTTTTGTTTAATTTTAGCACAACATTTCATAAAACAAGACAATATTTTTTGCTTGTCTAGAAAATGCTTGATTCTTGATTTAAGAGTTTTTAGATATTTGGACTAGTAACAAGATAAACAGATCTAAGAAAAGCATGTTTTGCAGTGTAGCTGTCATATTAGTGAAACATCCCCAAAAAAAAAATCGGTAGCACTTTCTTTTGATGGTACATTTGAGTATTAGACTGTCTGCTTAATATCTGTTGATACTGCTCCTTCAACAGACATTTAACTGACTATCAGTAATTTTGCAAGTACATGTCAACTTACACTAACCATAACCCCAACCTAACAGTTTACTTATAATCTAATGAAAATTACTTGCAATGTAACTTAAATTCAACAAACGGACCGTCAAAATAAAGTGTGACCAAAAATTCCTTAACAAAGATGACAAAGTCAACATACAAATCAACTTGGGGAGCCTTGGAATGACTTGATTTTTCCTGTGAACTTTTGCACCTGTACCTCAGAGTACAGGTGCATGATGATTATGAATTAGTATGGTTAGCATCTAGACGTGATGACCTCTTTAACTTCAAGAAATTTGCTTGCTCACACCGAGAAAGACCAGTACAAGGGGAATCTATGAAATCATTATAAGTGGAGGAAATGGAACAATATTTGGGAGAAGAGTAAAAATGAGAATTTAATGCAAAGTGTCAGAAGCCCATCCGCACACACACAAACACACAGATTCAGCAGTAATGATCGCAGAGCCGCAAACAAACACCTTTTCCTTTCTGTTTTAGAAGCCAGTCATGTAGGAAGGGCATTGAGGCCTGGTAAGAACCGTATCAATATTTGAAGCAGGGGTTGGGCTTCACTCAATATTCCTGAGCCTCCTGCTGAAAGAGAGAGAAAGAAACAAAGGAAGGGCTAATTGGAAAGGACAGGCCTACACAGATCATCGAAGGGTCTGTCTTTGTTATAGGCCTTGCTGTTTTTAATGTTTTGGCATCACTTGTCTGCTACTCTTCACAGCTACATGGAGTTTCGCTGAAGTTCTGTACTTTGTAAAACACAGAAAGAGCGGCGGGTCAAATGATGATTGAGCACACACACACGCGCATATATCTTCAGAGGGCGACTGAAATGTACACCGAACATCTAGGTCTCTCTCTCGCATTTAGAACTTGCTAGCTTCTTTAGAAAGCCAGACGACTGGAAAACAGAACAGTGGACGTTTTGGTGGAAATCAGCAGTAGGACACAGGTTGAAATCCCACTAGGGCCACCTCGTCTGACCCCAGTCATTGAGCACTTGATTAGGGCGCTCATCCTCCGGCTGCCCTGTGGCTGCACTCTCTTTCGTCCCCCTCACTCGGTGGGTCACACAAGAGTTAGCGATACATAAAGAAAATAATCCTATAGCTCCTGCTCAACGTAGCAAAGAGCGATGGGTCAGGAAGAGAAGAGTGCAGAGGGAGAAACAGATGGTCAAAGTGAGCAAGAGAAAGAGAGAAAGCGCTATAATATTGATGAGAAGTGCATTGAGAAGAGATATTGGAATGCAGGAGATGTCAGACGGAGGCAGAGATGACTGAAGCTATGGAGGAGAAGAAAAGCTCCAGAAAGAGAAGGAGGGAGAATAAAGGCAGGGAGGGTTTTTACTGTGGTGCAGGGTGCTGTGTAGTCTTTTACAAAGCTTTTTGAAGTTGAGCAGTGGGATTATGGGAATGCTTCCTCAGCACCAGCAAGACGGATCGCTCATTCTGTACAGAGGAGAGCCCAAATCCTGCACAAGCACGCACACACACTTTTCCTAGCGCTAACCAGAACTCTTGAATCTGTAGTGCAGAAGGTCCAAATCCTATATGCACACACACATTTCGGCTTTTCTTTATCTCTTTCTCTCAATGTCTGGACTGTCGGGCTATAAACACACACACACACACACACACACACACACACACACACACACATCATATTGTGAATTGTATCGAATTGTGAGTGAATCTTTGCATCCCTATAGCAACCTTACAAGTGAAATCTCAGGAAAGTTGCAAAATAAGGTTCATTATATATTGCCAATAGACAATCTTAACGTATAAAAGAACAAAATCTTCATAGGCAACCTGAGAAAGACTCAATTGTGCATGTGAAATTTTGTACCTGTACCTTCCCAGCAGGCACAGGATGTCAACATGACGTCAGATTGTCATTGTACCCTAACGTCGTGAGACGTTGTATTTTGTTTGGAAATGAAAACCGGGTTGACATCAGGACCCAACAACAAGGCATCGTCAATGTCCAACATCAAACCTAAAATCAAACAAATATCAATGTCTAATGGTGTTACAGCTTGACATTGTGTGGACGTTACCACTATGACGTCTCTCAGACGTTGGATTTTGGTTGCCATACCTGACAAAAAAATGTCAGCATTTGATGTCAATAGGATTTATATAGGTTGTAAATAGGTTTAGGATGTTGGCTCGACGTTGCATTTTGGTTGCTTTACAACACAACCTAAAATCAACAAAATATTAACATCATTTGACGTAATTATTGCACATCAAAATAAAGTTGTCCTTAGACGCTGGCTAGACATTGAATTTTGATCACCTGACGTCACAACCTAAATCTAACCTAATAATAAAGTCTTATGATGTTGTATGCCAGCAGGGTTAACGTACAAATGCATGATAATTATGCATTCCAATTTAAAGAAGGTTTTCTTCTCTTTCTCATCGTTTTAATTTAAATATATTTGATGCAAATTTAGTTTTAAAGGTTCAAGGACACCGTACAGTACTTCGATTTTTTTTTAAGATTTGTGTGTGTTGAGCATCAATTAAGACAACGTTAGCAGCTGTCATTATTAATTGTGGGGAAAAAAAAGGATAATTTTGAGCTTTTGTCAGTTAATTTCATCTTCCGGTATTAAAATTATTTTTGGGGCGGAATCAAAATCGGTGACGTAGTGCAAATCTGCTAGTGGAGTGATGATGTGTCAGTTTCTCATTATTATTCACACACACACAGATATTTGACTGAATAGAATATGCGTATTTGGCGTGCTGTCCAGGGAGAGGGCTCTGAGCATGGAAAGACACCCTAAGTAGTATTATTCCCCTTATCAGAATAGAGAGAGATAGGGTCCGAGTGCAGTGTCTAGCCCGGCTCCAGAACGCTCCCCCTCAGATGTAAGGGGGTGGAGAGTTAATAGTGTAGAGTTCAGGCGGTGGAGGGATGCTGAAGTCAAGAGAAAACAGAGGTATGTTGTTTTTGACTATTTATCCGCTTGTTAAGTGGTGACATGTTGGTGACGTATGTAGTACTGTTTTCGGGTCCAAGCCGCCACTCATTTGAATTGACAAAATATTTGTTTATTCTTTTTATTCATTTCACACATTAAAGTTAATTTTATATAAAGTCAAAGTGTACACAACAATCACTTGGACCCGGAGGCCCCTTCGCGTGACGTCACACTTAACAATAATAGGGGTTGGTCTTGAGCTGATTGGATAATAGAATGATTGTCTGTGACGAATTAGCCTCGTCAAAGACTGATTGTGCTTCTCCCGAAATTTGTTTAAAAAACATCACATAGCGGAGTTTTCTAATCCTATAAGAATACTATGCTTCTTAATTATTCATGAAAGCATGTGCTTTCCGAAGGCAAGGCAGACCTGTCAAGCTCTGAGACCCAATGACCGGGTGAGACCACACAGCACGGGTCGTATGTGTTTGTTTCCATGATCCACAGGGTTTGTTGCATGTTTTCCCCGCAATGCTCTCAGGGCCGATACAGCAAAGCTGTTGGTTTGCAGCAAGTATTTTTGTGGAGAGAGCTGTTTGAGAATTGGAGAATGGCGGACTTGTCTTTTATCAGTTGAGTTTGTTACCATTCAGACAGATCGCCTATATCCATGCTGCTGTTTGCCTATGTTTAAAATCCTCTAGATTACCGGCAGGGCTAATGGTTGGAATAGATAGGGCAAGAGACCTGCTGCACTGCTCCACTGTGTTTGCATTCAGACCTGGAAATTGAGGAGGAGAGAAGTCCTCATTAACAATGTTTATATGAACATGATTATCTTTATAATGATATAACAAATTGAGGTTATGTTTATATGAAATTACGAATAACATACAGTTTGTAGCAGAAAATTAAATAACTGTTTTTTTTTGCATTTTAACTTTGTGAAGTTTAATTTTAAACTAATTTTGAGAGGAGCATGTGCTCATGATTGACCCAGCTGGTCCACATTAGCTAATCATGATCTTCCAATCAAAGGATCCCAAGTCACTATATGTATATATCCTCATTTCCTTTCTACAACTGTCTTCATCTGGAAGAAACCCCCCTCCTCCTCTTCTTCCATCTTTATCCAGAATGGGTGGCACGGTGGCCCAGTGACTAGCACTGTTGCCTCACAGCAAAAATACCAATGGCGTCAGGTCCTTGCTTGGCCATCTGATATTTCTGTGTGGAGTTTGCATATTCTCCCTGTGTCCGTGTGGGTTTCCCCCGTGTTCCCCGGTTTCCTCCCACTGTCTAAATATGCTCTATATTATAGATAAAATAAGTCTAATTTTTTTTCTTATGTCTTACTGTCAAGATGTTTACCTTGGCCTCAGCAGCAGGGGAGTTTGAGATCTGAACTCAATTTTCTCTTGCCATGTAAAAGGGGGGAGCCCTGGGCCCGAGGATCCCTTGAGCTCAGGGCTCACTCCCAGGACAGCACGCCAAACAAGCTATGTGATAAATCATGAGCTAAGTGTGAACTCTTGAAGTAAACTATATAATCATGAATCTCCTCACGGTTTGTTTCTCATTTTGTGAGCCAACTGACAAGAGTTTACAACAGAGACAACAGTCTCATTTTGAACAGCCAACTGTTCGCTCTGCTCTTTTCCCCTGCTCTGCCGGTTATGCCCACTCCTCCCTCTGCTCACAGTGCTCCACGCCCATTATGAAACTTTTTTTTGAAAAAATTCGGAGGTAGACTTGAACCAAAAGAGTAGGGTTTCATGACCCTTTAAGAAGTGTGTAGGATGACAAAGGCCATGACAAGTGGAATCTGTGAAATTGTCATGAGTGGAGGAAATGGAACAATCTTGAATCTGCAGTGCAGAAGGTCCAAATGCTTTATATGCACACACATTTTGACTTCTCTTTATCTCTTTCTCTCACTGTCTGGACTCTGTCAGGCTGAAAATATCCACACCAATGGACACAGGCAGGATGATATTCCTTCACCTTCCTCTTACGATTTAACCGGCCTTTATTGGCACGGGTCTCAGCATCCTCTGTTGCCAAGTACATTAAGAGGAAAGCAATGGATCTTTCCTATCATCCCTTTCTCTCTCTCTCTCTGCGTCAGTCTGTCCGTCTATCTCTCTCCCCCTCAGGCCAGATTGCATTGTCATGCTGGCTGTACCTTCACGAAGCTCTTCTCTCTTTTTTCTCTCCTTCAACCCTTCGCACATTCGCACAAACACACAATCTTGCCAGACCGCTATGGTAAGATGTGTGCAGGCAATTTGCCCGAATTGTGTGGCATCAATCAGTGGGACAGAGAAAGAGAGTGAGAGAGAGAGAGAAAAAGAAGGAGAGAGACTAAAGCAGTGAGTATTGGGAGATTGGAGCCATCCATACTGAGGCAGGACGTTCTGCCCACGGGCTCAACACAAAACAATGCATGATGGGAGGAAGTGGCCATCCGTGTCAGGGCATAACAGCGCTGGGGGAGAGAGCACCATAACTCACACACACCCTGCAGATGCATTCCTCTTAGTGTGTATGAGTGTGTGATAGAATTGGGATGGGCTGATGGACGGGTGGAGTAGATGGTTAGGAAGAGAAGAGCCCGAAGGAAAGAAATGGAATAGTAAGTAGACAAGTGGAGCACAAACTTTAAAGAAGTCCAGGGCGGCAGGGGGTTGCCTTTTGTTTCTCAACCTCTGTCCTTAGCCATTGTTTGTTAAATAAATCTATAATATAACATTATAAGAGCAGGTAACTAAATGGATAGATGTTTTATGCAGATACAAATATTGCTGTAAAAAGACCAAACTGTCATCTTTACTCCCCTGCATGAAAATAGTGTGAATAATGCTTATATATGCTTAAATTCATAAAAAAGAAACCTCTGTCATTGCTCATCTTTATGTTGAGCTCTAGAACTTTCATGCTCCGAAAAGAATCATAAACAAACAAGCAATGTACATTATATATATATATATATATATATATTTTTTTTTTTTTTTTTTATCAGTCATTAACCTTAGCCTATACTTCTTAAAGATACTTCATGGAAGATTTAGCAGGTATAAAAATAATGCTTTAATCCAATTATTTTTAATGAACGGATTCCTCCAGTTAGCCTACATGAAGGGAAAAACTGAAGATATAATACATCAAACCCTAAATATATTTTTCACTTTTTGACCAGGCTATTTAGTCATTTTAGAGCCCGACAGTGCATGTTCTCGTTAAATTTTAGTAGATAATTATTATTATTTTTGTCAAAATTAATCCTACACTCTCAGAAATAAAAGTACAGGTACTGTTACACTTTTCAAAAGGTACATTGTACCTAAAGGGTTCATAATAGTACCTCAAAGGTACTTTTTAGGTACATTTGGGTACTAATATGCACATTTGAGGTACCATTATGGACTCTTTGGGTACAAATATGTATCTTTTGAAAAGGTACTGCCCCAGTGACAGCTCCTTTACTTTTATTTCTGAGAGTGTGCCTTACATGAGAGTGTACTGTAAGATAAAGGTTACACTATTTTAGTATATTTTAGTAAGAAAAATATATAATTTCTAGAATAATTACACAAACTAGGAAGGAATTAGATGTAAGAAACAGGACAAATCTCACATCCGACTTGTTTATCTCAGATTAAAGTCTGTTTTAGTACCTCAAACGTCCACTAGAGAGTAATAACAACACACACTTTCCCCTCTGCAAAACCTTAGAACCAGCAACGCCAGCGTTTTCAGAAGCGCTATAGAAATTAAGCAGTTTAATGAAAAAAAAAATCGTGTGATATAAGTCCTGTAGAGAAAATGAAATGTCCTATGGCCAGTACATTAAATACTACTGTAATGTAATTAATTAATACCTGTACCACTCCCCTCCCCCTCCATTTCAAGAAGGGTGTTTTAGTATGCGGCATAAATGGACGTGATTGGCTAACAGCCAGCTCATTATGCACGGCGGACGGCGGACATGACAGGAAACTGAATAGAGAGCTCAAGCCACGATAAACACCGCTTACACGCACACAGAAACATTACATGTCTGCAAGCTGCAGAAAAGTGACGTGTTGAGAGGTTCAATAGTGAGACAATGAAATTATGACTGTACAGAGAGAAGCAGTAAAGAGACAGGACATGGTACACAATGACCATGTGTATTTCTTGTCCCTTGGAGATGCTAAAGGCACTCAAGACAGTCCATATTCAATTCAATTCATCTTTATTTGTATAGCGCTTATACAATGTAGATTGTGTCAAAGCAGCTTCACATGGAAGTTTATAGTGAATTGAAACAGTGTCAGTTCAGTTTTCAGTGTTTAAGTTAATAATCATAATATTATTAACTTAAATAAAAACGTATTATTAATCATAATAATCATCTTTACTTATGTAATTAAATGCGTGCAGTATACATTCACAAAATGTTCCTTACAAATCCAGCTAAATCCTAAAACAATGCTTTTAGTTGTCTTAATGTTGTGTGTATGGAACTAAAACAAATAGCCTATTATTTGTCTTGAGTTACATTATTGAATCACAATCTCTCCTATTGATGTTTAAAAGTTTCACAAAGAGATATATTGACATTTTTATAGTTACAGTAATGATATGTTGTTTGGGTTGTCATGTAGCCTGAAGACAACATAACATCAGTAATGATCAGTTTTGGGTAACTTACTTAAAAAAAATAATAGATTACAAATTACTGTCTACTACTGGAAAATTGTAAGCTGATTACATTACTAATTACTTAATGTAAAAAGTAATCAGATCACTAATTACTTTTATTTGAAGTTACTTTTAAAACATATACAATATCCCTATAAATATACAAAAGCAGCTCTGTCAGTAATTTAATATTCACAAAAAAAAAAAAAAACACACATTATAATGGGTTGATCACAGCAACGTAACATATTCAAAAGACTTAAAGAGATAGTTTACCCAATAAAAACTGAATACCTGTAACTACTGACATCCATTAGCACTGCAGTGTTTGGTGTTCTGTGTTTGTCTGAGGTAATTAGTCTACCAAAATGTGTATATTTCATACAAAATATGTAGCTGATTGATCAGATCGTCTTGTGACTTGTGGTTTTCAACTAGGTGCAACTGAAAAAATGCGAGTGCAATATGCGCTCCCAATATGTGCGTTCAAGATGAAAAAAAATTAAATAATAAACTTAGATTTGACGAGCTTAAATGTTGAAGTTACTGTTACATGTTAGTAAAACTGTTACAGTGATTTTACCTCAATTAAGGGAGTTTTAAGCACTCTGTTTTGCGTTAAAAGAAGCATACCCTACCTGTGAAATGACTGTAATATCAAGTCTCAGGTGTTTTAGTACTAGATATCAGACTTGGAAAACCAAAGCAGCTGTACTACAAACTCAAGGCAAGTCAGGGTTATGGATTCATGTTGTTTACTTCCCACCATTCGTGTGTCGCAGCAAAAATCAAGGGTTGGCCTAGTCAAGGTTTTTCTAGTAGTCAGCTGTCTAGTTTTTGTGCTCATGTGCCCATCTTCCTGTTAGAAGCTGACAGGTGTGAAACCTGGAGTGGTCTTCTGCAGCTGTTGCTCATACACTTCAAGACTCAACACATGCTTGGTAATGGGTGATTTGAGCCACCTCTCTCAAAAACTTTTTTTTTTTCCTCCCCACCAGAACTGCTGCTCTGTTTTTCGTCTTTTTTCCTGCTGTGTGTTAAAATCCTATTTATTTATTTTTGAGAAAACCTGGATTTTCTGCATATGTTAAACAGTGGTGTGAAAAAGTGTACTGATTTCTAATTTTTTTGCATGTTTGTCACACTTTTCAATTTCAGATCATCAAACAAATTTAAAGATTAGTCAAAGATATCACAAGTAAACATATCATGCAGTTTTTAAATTAGGTTTTTTATTATAAACAGAAAGCAAAATTCAAAACGACATAGCCTGGTGTAAAAAAGTGACGCTCCCCCACCTTGGTAATATCTTAGCCACACCCAGGATTACTGCCACACCTGTTGACAATAAAGAAATCAATTAAGTAGGACCTGCCTGACAAACTGAAGTATGCTAAAACTAGTGGTGGGCAAAGTGAGGCTTCATGAAACACTGAAACAGTCGAAGCAAATGTGTCGAAGCTTCGAAACGTTTCGAAACCTCACTCTATGGCGACACCTAGTGGTCATTTTTTTATGTATTGCACTGGAACAGCGTCAGCAAAGAACAGTTGAGCAAATTGAGGTATTAAACTCCACTTTGTACAATGAACCTACAAGTGGTTTAGTGGAGCGGTTAGGGTTCCTGACTACCATGTGGGCATACTGGGGTAGAATCCAGGCTGAGACAGCTATTAGAAATGCTTTAATATCAGTTTGAATGGCTCTGTTCTTGTATCGTTTTGTTTCAACATTGGTCTGACATGCGAATAAACACTTTGTGAATAAATATGTCTTGTTTTGGTCATAAAACAGGGTTGTTGCTAGATCAGACACGGTTGTGGCCAAAAGTTAACAAGAATTATTTATATTATTCATTAAATTTACCATTTATTGTATTTTATTTATGTCTACCCAAAACCTAAACCCAACCATCAGAGTACTGTAAAAAATTAATTATTGTTCTACAGTGTTACAAAAACGATGCTGTATTGATGGCGTATCAGCAGCTGTATCCTATTTGGACTACACCATAAAACAGTAACATGATATAAATACATAAAATCATGATTTCTGAGTATTTGTAGAAGTCGGGATTCGAACACAAAAGTAATTTGAAGCTCAGTTAAAACATGGACACGCATGGTCCACTAGGCCATAACAGACAGAAGAATTGTCAGGCCTTGTCAGTCAAATGCGCATTCGCCAGGTCTTGAAACGTTTCTGAATTGGTCGATGCTTTGAATCGCTTTAGTTACATGACCAAGTGTTTCGAAACACTTTAGTCACGTGACCTGGGTGTTTTGGACCATGCTTCGGTGCAGTGTTTCGAAACACTTGCGCTTCGGGATCTGGACACTGTCTCGAAACGTCAGTTTCACGTCAAGATGCTAACCAACCATCACACAAAAAGTTGAACTTCTGGACACGGTAAAGAAGGTAGAAGTTACCTAGCTGTAGGGTGCCATTATGAAATACATAAATGAAGATCAAATGGTTTTGATCTTTGGTTTCATTCTATAATACTGGACTCATTTTTCTACGAACATTAAGAGAAGCAAGAGTAAAGTGTGAACATGTTATTGCCTGTCTGAGAAAAGTGTATAAAGTGTGTAGTGAGGGGTTTTACAGCCTTAAAACAACAAATAATAATTGTAAAAAAATAAAGCTGACTATTTCATGGATTTGGCCTATTGCAGGCTACTTTTAGAATATAACTCGACCACTGTAGACCAAAAGATCATCAAAATCTAGACATCATGGCCTTCATAATAAAAACCTTCATTTCAAAACTGCCTGATATGTTTACTTGTGTTATCTTTGACTAATATGTAAAGCTGTTTAATGATATGAAATATTAAAGTGACAAACATGCAAAAAAAAAAGGGCAAACACTTTTCACAGCATTGTATATTGTGAGGTTCCCAAATGGTGTCCAATTTCCATGATTGATCACATTTTTTATTCATAAAGCGGGTGTTTGTGTGTAAAGCACTTACATTTATATGGGTATAGTTTACTGTAATTTTGTTACTGTGCGTTTGGTTCAGCGGCAAGCAATCAGAATGTAGAAGTCCACCACTTGAGTGGATTCCAGAGAACAAAGTCCTGTGAACTTTGGTTGCAACAACAGTTGTTCCCAAGGGTCTGAATAATGCAGTCGCCAGATTTCTAGTTATTTACAATGTTTTCTTACAGGAACTTAAATAAACAAAGTTACTGGTGAGTTACAGATGTGCATTAATGTTATATATGTCTTTTTTTTAAGTGGGAATCTCATGTACAGTACAAAACAGTATTGCTGCTTCAGAATATTTCAGACATATGGACACATATTGGATAAGTGAAGCAAAGCCAAAGCACACACAACAACTTAATTTTCAATAGTTTCAATATAATTTGATAAAAAGCGTGCAACATTTTCATTTTTAATGTGGGAATGTAAGTGGTTTGCTGATATGCTGCAACGACCCCTTTAAATGTGAGATCAATGTAGCAAATTTTGACACTCTTGCTGCCGGAGCTGTGAAGACAGACAGTGTTGTCGCCAGTACAGCCAAAGCGAACTTTGATGATCTCGCAGCCTTAAACACACAGTTATTGTAGTTATTTGAATTAAAATTATGCTGAGTACTAATTAGAAACTTCAATAGACCTTTATCGTGATTCCTTTAAATCGAAAAGTTCAACATGACAGGATTTATATGGAATAAAAATCTTTTTGTAAGCCGGTAAATGCCTTCATTGCCAATTTTGGTAAATTTTAATGCATCCATGCTGAATAAGACTTTGAATAAAACTATGAATAAGAAGTGTTAGTAAGCACAAATGTCAGGGAATGTCAAATCATCTCCAGGGACACCCCTGAAAAACACTTCAAATTGCAGAGGTTTAAAAAGAACCAAGTTTTGACAGAGAATGTAAAATGCTTGCACTTTCAGTATGTTTATAATAGCTATGCAAATGTGCAAAATTACTTATGCTAGAACACTTTACACACAACTATTTATGACTACTAATTAGATCACGTAGGTTTTCCTGTTTATTGGCTTGTATTATTGAGTAAATCTGTGAAACTTAGACCAATTTTGCTACATATTATGCATTTTTGCAACGTGTGAACAGCCATGATAGTGGACGGATATGCTTATCAATGCGTGTCCGTGATGATAATCACTGAATCGTGAATTTCAAGAGGATTAGGCCTGGGGATAAACATGTTTTTGAATCAAGTGCTTCTCATGCGGAAGAAAGAAACTACTCAATAGCCTGAGCATCTGACTTTACTGGTTTAGATCTAGTACAAGAAAAGTGAAGAAATCACTGATGCCTGCACTGTTAACTTGATGCTGGTGGTGCTTTAGCATTTTGGGAAATACACAAGCTCAGTCAGGCAGATTTAAAGAACAAATTTGCTGGAACTTTTCCATTGTGCAAACTCTCTTAAACTTTTCAAATGTCTAGCTGTATACTTTTCCACATTTCACTGTGGACTTCAAACCTCAGCAGCTGCTCCTTCAGTTCACTGCCTGTTCTTTCAAACAGATTAACATAATGTTCATTCATCAGTGAAAATTCATGAGACATGGTGGCTGCAGACAGTGGGTCAAGCCATACGGTGAAGTTATTGGATCAGCAATGGAGTCATTCCAGCAAGTTTTCGAAGACAGTGAGGTATTTTATTCACCATTTAAATCTGATCATTTGACTTCTCTTCTGGTAGTTGTTTTCGCATTGAAAGCATTTATTCAAAGTCATTGCATCTGCCCTTTTCAGTCTATCAACTAATTTTATCTGATTATCTTCAATTAAATGTTTCTTTCATTATTATTGTACTTTGTAAAAATGTTACCTATTGTGTTGTACAGAAGATAGACTCTGAACAGAAGATAGACTCTTGTACAGAAGATAGACTCTGATAGACTATAGAAGATATATATCTGAAACAGCAGGAATAAAAATTGAGGTATAGGGGGTTGGTAAAATGTTATTATTTTATTCTATTAGCATTATACTTTTTATATTAATTATAAAAAACTACACTACCTGACAAAAGTCTTGTTGCCTATCTAATGTATAGAAACAACAAATAACAGTTGATCATTTGGCATTAGAAAGCGTTCTTCCAGGACTTCCAGAGTTCATCAAGATTCTTTGGATTCATCTGCAATGCCCTCTTCATCTTACCCCAGACATGCTCAATAATGTTCTTGTCTTGTGACTGGGCTGGCCTATTCTGGAGCACCTCAACTTTCTTTGTTTACAGGAACTTAAATATGGAGGCTAAAGTATGAGAAGGAACGCTATCCTGCTGAAGATTTTGCCCTCTCCTGTGGCTTGTAATGTAATGGGCAACACAAATGTCTTGATACCTCAGGCTGTTGATGTTGCCATCCACTCTGAATATCTCTTGCACACCCCCACACTGAATGTATCCCCAAACCATGATTTTTCCTTTACCAAACATGACTGATTTCTGTGAGAATCTTGGGTCTATGCAGGTTTCAATAGGTCTTCTGCAGTATTTGTGATGATTGGGATGCAGTTCAACAGATGCTTCATGCGAAAATTCAACCTTCTGCCACTTTTCCAAATGATCAACTCGAAGTCAAGTTATTATTTGTTTCTTACAACTGGGATCAATGACAAGACTTTTGTCAGGTAGTGTAGAGTTTAGTTGTCAGAAAACAAACCACATTTCCCACATTCGTTGTGTTTATCTCAGATTAAATTATGTTTTAGTACCTCAAATGTCCACCACCATAGCCTACTGTTATTGTATCAGCGATGGCGTCATTTCAGCATGTTTGTAATTTTGAAGCTTTTCATTACACCATTTAAATCCTGACCACTTGACATCTCTTTCAGAATATGTTTTTGCATGGGTTTCATTTGGCTTCACTGATTGACTCGTTGCATTGCTTGGGGCTATATGGATCTGTAATTAACTAATATTTGTTAAGCAGAAGCATTTATGAGACACAATTTTGTAATCAGTAATTCTATGGTGTGTTTTAGAATGATTATGTGTAATATCAAAGAATAAAAAATAATGAAGATTTTAGCACCTGAGGTGTATTTCTTCTTAAAATAGGCTCTTACTTTTAGCTCAAGTTACTGGCTAATACAATAGCTGAGTAATTTGCCTAAATCATCTGAAAATATCATATTTTGAAGGTCACGATGCATCATGTAACCTAATTGTGTCTGAGAATCCAGTTTTAAATTGCTATAGAGAAACCCAACTTCTGTGTTATGATGTGATTCAAAGTGACACGCGTGACTTTCTTTGTTGTTTGTGTCAGCAGACAGATGTTGAAGTGAGACGAGGACAAAGCTCCTACAGTTAGCAAACATTTTCCGATGTCAGTCACTATGCTGGTGGTGTGACAGACCTTTCAGCGCACATACAAGAGAGAAAGCAAAGTCGCTTTGGCCCATTCTGAGCTAAACCAGGTGAAATAGAGGACACACGCTCACCTGCACTGTCTCACTTAACTGCACACATTTTTGCATCAAATTCACGAGGAGGCAGTAAGTAGTTTGGTGTGCCTGAAGGGCGTAGAAAGGCACACACACATACGCAGTGAAGTCCACAGGGGTAAACCACATTTGATGAATGAATTGGCAACACACTCTTGTTTGTTCCCCCCTGGCGTCGCTTGTCAGAATGTCATGACTCAGTACAGGCAGAAGCAGAAAGGTGTTCGCCGTGACTTTGTAATGCCGCCGCCATCTCACAGGTCGTTGCAGAGCCACAGGAGGGCTTTCCCTCAGAGAAGAGGCCACACGTACCTGATTTCCTCCTTTGGTACCCAATGGACCTGTAATATCTTATTGTTCTCACAGCTAGAGGAAATGGGGAAGAGATGTTAAAACACAAGGAGTGTTTGTGAGAATAAGAAAGAGAGAAGTGGTCAGGCTGCGAGATGTCATTTATGGCATTATTGAATAAAGAGAAGGGTAAATAAAGAGATGGAAGGTAAAAAAAAAAGATAGACAAGTGGAAATGGCCATCGGTGCACAGCAGACGGCAAAAATCATGTGAATTTGTGTCACACTGCGCAGATGCTGAACAGGTGTTGACTACAGAGAAAGGGGATTTAGTAGGGGTGAATTATGTTTGTGGATAGTGCTCTTTTATGTGATTATATCCTGTGATTTACTTAAGACAATCTGCAAAGCAGATGTGCTAATGTGTCCCAAGGTAGCTCAGAAACAATTGATAAATAAACAAAAAAATCAACTGATTGTTCTTTTTAGTTACACTTTATTTTGGCAGGCCTCTTTAGACATTCTGCTGCTTAGTATTAGCTAAACAGAGTATTAGCAGAGCTGCTGTAGTGTTACACCATAGTTTGAAATTGCTTTATTATAAACTTTATGCAGTTTTGACAATTCATTTTATGCATTTGGGCTAAATAGTTAGAGCACAAGTATGTTAGAGTATGTGTATGAAGCAGTTGAAAAAAAAAATCATACATTTTGGCCATTCAAAAACACTGTTTGTTGCAACCCAGGCTTATTCTGAAAACGTACCTCTATATACATTTTTGGAGAGCGCCAAATACGTCCCAGGAGCTACATTTTTTTTCGTGAATCCACCAGTGGCGGCTGTATATGCTTTTTGAGATCTCACATTTCTCTCATGAGTGCCATTTGTGCCTGCTGTTCTTCCACCAGAGGCCACTGTTGACTAAATAACTGACTGACTGACCAATTGACTGATCCACCCACCTCCTTCGCTAAACCCAACCGACAGTTTCAAAAAGCAATCCAGAAAAAGAAAAGCTGTCGCCTGATATTTACCATGTTTTCAGATTTTACCACATTCTTACTGTTTTATTTAATTGTTTATTTTATTTTTTGGCTTCTGTTTTTGTCTAACTGACTTTCTGGAACCATTCTACACTGAACTCGAACCTTGTCATGGTCAACTCCTCTCTGCGTCTCAAGTTTGTCAATGTACATGGTGAGCCTACTGGACAAACTGGTAACAGCAAAAAAGCCATTCACACAGAGGTAATTGGTCAGCTGGTAAGTGTGAAAAAGAAACGGCATCATGCCTCACTGTAGCATTTGTTTTAAAGACAAAATGCAGCCATCCAAACTTCTAGCTACATAATTTGCAATCTCCAGAAATGTATATAGGGGATGTTTTCAGAATGGGAGCCTATGTTGGTTTTTTGGGCTTGACAGTGTAAAGGTTTAGAAAGTGTTTGAAAATTAGGTCATCATCATATTAAAAAGATGATTTTTATGAAAATTGTGGCAATCACTACATGTTTAGTCTTCAAGCAAGCATTGTAGTTGGCAAATAAATCAACAATATACTGTAAGAATGCAGAGTTGTCCATTACTGTACAATACGAGTTGTGTAGCATATCTTTACAAAGTGACATCTCCAGCAACAGGTGAGGTTTGCATAATCGAACATTTGTAGTATTTTTTCATTGAGAACTGTTTGACAATGTTGTTGCTTGTACAATACACCTTTTTAAAATTAGTTTTTAGCAAGTTATTGTGTAAACTAACCCTTAGGTTGGGTATTGTATTGTAGGTTTGATTGTAGTATTGTAGTTTACGCATGTTTACTAATAGTTGGTGAATTGTCTAATGAGGACAATCTAAATAAAGTGTTAGCAGATATTTGGCAGACAGTCTACTAATAATCTAATGACTGGTAGTTGACACGCTTCAACGTTATGTATATTCAACAGCAAGTCATAAGCAGACAATGAAATTAATGGTACATTTTTGCATCAATAATGTCTTTTATGGAGGCACAACATTAAGTAAATTAATTAAAAATAAATATTTCTGGACTTTGAATTGTATCATGACCATTGCTTTCAATGGAGGATTACAAATCTCTTGAATTTCATCTAAATATTTTAGTTTGTGTACTGAAGATTATATCGTTCTCAGGGGATTGAGATGATCTGACTGACATGAAATGTTACATAATTGAAAATTATTATATAAACCTATCAAAACATTTGAGGATGCTTGTGTATGCTTGTGAGGAATCCCAGCGTGGACCACACTTTTTCTAACACTGCTTTGCAATCTGAAAAAGGATATCATCTTGACCTTTCGTGTTGACCCTGGATTACATGTCTAGAGAAAGCCTCTAATTCCTTATTTTTGAGATCAGGAAACCACATGACAGGAGGCTCGGAGTCCTCCAACTATTTGATTTAAAGGTCATAATAAGTGATAAGTTTAATGCAGGGGTTCCCATCTCTAGTACTCAGGTTCCCCTGCCCTACATATATTTTATATATCTCTTTTGGATGAGGAACAAGCATCTGTTAATGAGTCTTTGCTAATGAACTGGCGAGCTAAACAAAGTGTATTAAATAAGCAAAACATACAAATTGTGCATGACAGAGGGTTTGACGACTGGAGACTCTATACTCTATAGGTACGCAAGAATAATATGAGATTGGGCAAAGTGAGCATGAGACATCCCCTTTATCCCCTTTTGTTTCCTACCTCTCCAGTCCTCAGACCCTCTACTTTTAAGACAAATGTACAGCTTTTGGATTCTTTCTGAAAAAAAAAAAAAAAAAGCATTTGGAGGCATCTTTAATCCACAAGGGTGGTATCTTCCACTTGGTGACTTACTAAATCGTGTGATATTGTTGTAAATAAAACAATTTTGACAACTTTGTTAAAACAACTTTGCTATCATAAGCCTGCGATAACAATGACAACAGTGTGATCAGTCTTTGCTGGTTTCTGGAATGTACGATCACATCTGTGTGATTATAATGTTCAATAAATCATTGTGCTAAATTTAAATCTGCCCTGGTGCCAAGCCAGAATAAAAAAGACAAGGATTTGCTCATCAAAGATAAAAATTAATCAGTTCTTTCAATGAAACATTTGATTACGGACATTTTAATACACAGATTTACTATAGCAAACAATTGGTTGTAAAATGCACGCTGATGCCTGTGGAAGATGACAAGAACAATTAATTATACAGTATGTATACTATTACAATGTGTGTTATTCACATTAGATACACATTGCTTTGTTGACTAGAGGGTTTACTCTATTCTTCTCCCAGTTAAACTGTTAAAATTGCAAAGTACAACCTGGAAATATGTTGTATTGTTACATCCGAATATTTATTCATTTTCTTGTCGGCTTAGTCCCTTTATTAATCTGGGGTCGCCACAGCAGAATGAACCGCCAACTTATCCAGCACATTTTTACGCAGCGGATGCCCTTCCAGCCACAACCCATCTCTGGGAAACATCCACACACTCATACACTAAGGACAATTTAGCCTACCCAATTCACCTGTACCGCATGTCTTTGGACTGTGGGGGAAAACGGAGCACCCGGAGGAAACCCACACGAACCCAGGGAGAACATGCAAACTCCACACAGAAACACCAACTGACCCAGCCGAGGTTCGAACCTGACCCAGCCAAGGTTCGAATCTGCGACCCAGCAACTTTTTTGCTGTGAAGCACAACACTAGCTACTGTGCCACTGCATCGCCACATCCAAATATATATTTTTTTTAAATTTGACCCATGCTCTTCTACAGTCTAAATAACTCTGAATGCATTACATTATATAGTTCAGTATTAAGAATAATAACAGTTTATTAGTCTTAAAACTGATCATTTTGCCACTGCAACACACACACACACACACACAAAAAAAAAAAACTATTAAAAGAAAATGCAGTGCATGGTACAGTCAGTTG
This sequence comes from Danio tinwini, assembly GCA_903798205.1. Classification (NCBI taxonomy): domain Eukaryota; kingdom Metazoa; phylum Chordata; class Actinopteri; order Cypriniformes; family Danionidae; genus Danio; species Danio tinwini. Next base: position 457,207 of record CAIGQZ010033001.1, read on the forward strand.
TGCTGCAGTCTTGTAATGCTAATAATAAATTTATATTATTACATATGAAAAAGTAATACAGCTAAAATAAATGTAATCAGATAAATGTAATATTATACCAACAGAACTACAAGATCAACCCAGTAGTGGCAGATTAGACAAAACTGGAATCTGAAAGTAAATCTATAGCTGTGCCTCGTTTTCCTCCAATCTGTAAACATTGAAATTAAGAATTTAAATAAATGCCAAATTGAATGAAAAAAGTTTCACAAAAACGTGCAAATGAAAATTGCAATGCAAATAGTGACGCCAGACACTCTGTGTGTGTTACTTTAATGCTTTAATTGACGACTCCGTTGAACTTTAAAACCCCGTAAACATTGTAATCAATCTAACTGAGCTCAATCTGAATAGAATTGTCCTCAGACTCGAAGGGGTGTTGTACTTTTTTTTTATCCGATTGAGAACACATAAACACCTGATCAGATTGAAAACCAATAGGAAAGTATGGCACATATGCAATGATGACACGTGGAACAAGCTGTTGTTTTTGTATAATGAGGTGTATTAAATAACTGTCATTTTATCCTAAAACTCTTTTTTCCGCTTATCATTTTTCAAGTGGATCACGATAACATCCCATCAGTTCTCACTTTATACTCTCTCCACAGACGGCTTGTTTTGGCCCTGGGAAATGGCTAAATGTCTTACTTCATTATAAAAATAAGCAGCACGACACAAAGACTCATGTGTTAGTTGTCTTCTAAATAGGATCCAAAATAGATAAATGAAGAGCTCAGACGCAAAAGCCTAAGTGCTGTCTGAAAATGTCTTCTAAAATTAGCCATTTTCTCAGCATCCTATGTTTATGTTCAGTTATTTCACATTAAAAACTATGACAATAACCCATTTATTGCTATTAAAGTTAAATTACATAACCTACTGTACACACAGGAGCCTGGGTAAAATGTTCAATAAAAAAAAAAATTCAGACAGCACATACACTCACCAGTCACTTTATTAGGTACACCTTACTAGTACTGGGTTGGACCCCCTTTTGCCTTCAGAACTGCCTTAATCCTTCAAGAAACCAGTCTGAGATGATTCGCACTTTATAACATGACGCATTGTCCTGCTGGAAGTAGCCATCAGAAGATGGGTACACTGTCACAAAGGGATGGACATGGTCAATTTAAACTGCAGCAGATCGTCTTGAACATAGGTGCGTTCGACTTAATGCAGCGCTGCGCAGACCGATCGAAATCTGTCTTAAAGCGGTGCATGCCGGTTAGAAATCTTGTCCGGATTGATTGCAACATGACTGTTACATGTGGCATCAAAGTACCATGACATTGCTCCGAAATCAGATGATTGATTCAGCCGGTGCAGCATTTGAAGCGCGATGCAGGAGCTGCGATGACGACACCTATAATACATGATTGGCCGAGTTCACCGCATGATAACAACCACGTGCATTGCTGGTTTATTATTGGACAACTTCCGTCTCACAAATTTAGACCTGAACTTTTCTTTTGCCAAAAATGACAACTAGGCATGTTGAACATATGCCATATGATCTTTAAAATGAAATAAACTATCTTTATTTTTATTTTAAATTAGTTTAAACTGATAAACTAAAATTACTAAAACTGAAACTAAATATATAAAAAAACTAAATAGAAATGTATTCACAAAATAAAAACTTAACTAAAACCTACAAAATGATCAATTAAACATACTAAGAACTAAACTGAAATGTACAGCATTTTTTAAAAAAAGTGCCAAATTAAAAACTAATTTATAAACCACAAATTATAATATCCCTAATATCCCTGATCTGAACACTTCAGCGTTATGTATGCTCTTTAAAACAAACAAACAAACAAACAAACAAACAAACAAACAAACTAACTAACTAACTAACTAACTAACTAACTAACTAACTAACTAAC
>CAIGQZ010033001.1:501537-519163 GCA_903798205.1 Danio tinwini
ACACACACACACACACACACACACACACACACACACACACACACACATATATATATATAAGTGTACATTATACATATGTACAATATACATTTTCTTTTCGGCTTAGTCCCTTTATTAATCTGGGGTCGCCACAGTGGAAGGAACCTTCAACTTATCCAGCATATGTTTTTTTTTATGCAGCAGATGTCCTTCCAGCTGCCATCACTGGGTAAGATCCATACACACTCATTCACACATACACTACGGAGAATTTTAGCTTAACCAATTCACCTATACCATATATCTTTGGACTTGTGGGGGAAAGTGGAGCACCCAGAGGAAACTCACGCGATCACAGGGAGAACATGCAAACTCCACACAGAAATGGCACCTGACCCAGTCGAGGCTCGAACCAGCGACAATCTTGCTGTTAGGCAATTGTGTTACCCACTGCACCACTGTGATGCCATTTTACGCTATTTTAAAAAGTTTTAAACGTGTAAAAAATGGTGCCTGTCAATCAATTTGGTGGGCAGGGAAAACAATGCTTCTACGTCATGTTGCGGTGCGCCTCAAAAGTACTGGGATTTGGGTCCTATTTTAACATCAGTGAATTTTAAAAAAGAGACTTGTTGGATTTGTATCATTCTAATAAGACTGTGGACACACTATACCAAGAGACAGTTCTGTCCAAACAGCTTTAAAATATATTTTTTTTTATCATAGGTGCCCTTTAAGTAACTATTGGACCATTATGTTAAAGTGTTAGCCTCTATATAATAGTACAGACCATGCATTAATACATTTATAATATAAATGTGTCATTCAAGCAAATAATAATATTCAAATATTGATTTAACAGAATCTAAACTGAGTTAAAGTACAACATTGTTGGTGCAGGATAAGACAGTACAACTAAGATGGAAACACAACCCTGAAAACTCTGCATACTTCTGAATATTTCTGTATGCATTTGTATGCATAATGTATATTTCCACTGTATTCCACCATCATCTTGGCATGCAACCGTAGCACGCGGGCATTGCTCAATGTAGCCTAAAACAACTCAAACAGATAAATAGTGCAGGCCATCAGGCTGGCAGCAGCCTAACCAGCACGGCATGGGCATCAGGGAATGGCACTGCACACAGCCCTGCCAATGGCCCTGTCTGGGGAGGGTGAAGAGCGGGCTGGCAGGGGTTAGAGGGACTGAACACAGCATCCAGGCAAGGGAAGCCCTCTGATTCCTGGCCTATCACTTGGGAGTCCAGACGAGAGATGGAGAGGGGCTTTGGCTGTTTCAGCAGTGGTGCTTCATATCGCAGCAGTCCCAGGTTTTAGCATAGACAATGCATCTGTTATAGCGCGCCATCAAAGGACTCATGTGTGAATGCAGAGACATTTCTCTAGGTCAGAGAAAAGTCAAGAGGTTCCTTCAAAGACAAGTCTGCTCAAAGTGTCTCTGTATGATTCAATTATGTACAGCACATGGTGAAATATTCATCAGAAGACATGTTTAAGTGTGTATTTTTAGTATGTGGGTGTATATACTGTACGCACTTACAACTGAGGTTGTGTTTGGTTGCATAAGAAAACTGGGACGAACGTGCCTGCTACTACGCTTAGACAAAATAACACATGGCTTTAGCACAACATATATGAATCAGTCTAGGATGTGAACCACACGAGCCAAAGGGAGAGATTAACAGTTTAACACTGCACTGATTTATGGTGCTGTGTTTCAGATATCGCACCATTGTTAATACTGTCAGGGCAGAGGCTCAGTGGGCCGTAAAATTCCCTCGTAAAAGGCTGAATGAACGTATATGGGGGATTCTTCTGCTGGCAGGAGAACTGACATTTGAGAGATATTTTATTTCATATTACAGGTTGCTCTATATCTTTTTAGAACAACAATGTAAGAGGGAAAATGAAAATGGAATGCATTAAAATGTTTTCGCAGCTCTGTGAGCTGTAAATGCAAATCCACAGTCTGCATTTTTTTCATTTCTTTCCACAAAATATATTTACGAAAGCACAACATATTTTGCTGCTGTAGATTCTACAAAAAATGCACTGAATAAAATAAATAAATACAAAACAAAACAAAAAAAATCTAGTATGATAAGGTTGGAAATGTGCATATTTACACCAAACTAAGAACATTAATAAATTAAAGATTTTCCAAATATACATTTTCTTAATAAAGTCTTGTATATTTAAACTACCCAATATTATTTATTTGCATTCTAAATGTTATGGTATGGCTTAAAAATTGTCATACCTCATATATATATTTTTATATTTAATTATTGTGCACTGTTTACATTTGCTAGCCTTTTGTTATGTTAGGGATGAAAGCATCCACTGGATTAAACTGCTATAAAAATGAATCAGATTAATATTTCTTTCAAATGTTTTTGCAGAAATCTGTTAATCAACCTCAGTCTTGATCACAAATACTAAATGTTTTTTAAAAAATACAGGATTTTAACTCTTTAGTTGCCAAGTTCATAAATTATGTCACTGATTTGGTGAAAAAAAAAAAAACACAAAATGACATTTTCAATATAAAAATTATTTGTGGACTGGATTGTTTTACCTTTTATCACAGTTTTGGACTTGTGAACGATTAGTTACAACATTGGCTTTGATGCATTGCTAAATTTATTTATTTTTCTCTAATTTACTGCTGGTGGCTGTTTTTGCCTGATTGACTTCCATTATAACCACATTTGATGGTGCATAAAATTCAGTCTTTGTTTTTGTTTACTCTATGTACGTAACCAGGGGATGTTGCACTGACAACAGGGTGTGGATCCACATGCAGGTTTAATGAGGAAGTCAGGCATGCAATGGTCAAAACAGGAACAAACAGATGTAGAAGGGCAATCCAGTCGTATTCGTAATAGCAGGCACATGGTCACAAAGCAGGCAGCAATACAGGATTAACAGACAGACGAGGCAAATATCAAAACCAGTCAAACCAAGACAAAGGAACCGCGTTGTTATGTCACTTACAGTAAACAAGACTCGGCCACTGGGGTGAGTGTATGTGGTGTTTAAATAGAGTGTGTAATCAGTCTTTGACAATCCTCCGGTGGTGTGTGTGCAATCAGTTGAGATGAGGAACATGTGTGTGTGCTTATCAGCGTTCTATGGAATGAAGATCGCTGGTGATCATGACAATGTAGTTGTGAGAGCTGAGATGTATATTTTGATTTTCTCAGACACATCAAGGTAAGCGCACAAAGGTCACTCTCACACTCTCAGGCACACATACACACACTTTAATTTGCTGTTATACTCCATATAAAATCCAGAAACTAAGCTTTTTCTTTTTCTTTGCAAAGGGGTAATGGTGCCAACTGTTGATCAACCGTAAAAATTTGACCTCCTCCCAACAGGGAAAACCACCAACAATCAAAACGGCATGATTATATGGTGTCATTGTTTTGTAATAAAAAAATGTGGTTATAATGGAAGTGTATGGGTCATAAACATCCACCAACAGTAAATTAAGGAGACACAACAAAAATCAATCAAAATCAATGAATCAAAGGCAATGTTGTTTCACATATCCAAGACTTTAATATTTATAGTTAATATCCTGTAATTTTCTAAACAATTTAGTAGTTTTAATCAGGATTAACAGATTTATGGGAAAAAAAAGAAAAATAAATCTGATGCATTTTTACAGCAGTTTAATTCAGTAGATGTTTTCATCCTTAACATAACAAAAGGCTAGTAAATTGGAGTGTATTGTTGAGTATTTTTTTTATCTAAAGTATTTTCTCAAAATGTGTCAAAATAAGATTTGTCACCAAAAATCATTCCACTAGCTGAAACATAGATAAAAAAAGACTCAAAATCCCCCCAGAGTGATGAAAACATCTCCAACAGAACATAAGACTTAAAATATTCAGCCAAGATGCACTTTAAGTACATTTTATAATACATATTGGATATCCTTCTGTGCATCTTGAATGCAATGCACTGTACTTAAACATACATTGAAGGGCACGTTGATCTGACGCAGTTTCTTTTCTCCTGACATGGACCTTTGACAGTCATTATCATAGCTCAATTCAAATCATGCCTAATTAGCTGCACGATCAATTGGCATAAGCACCTTTGTGACTTAATGTGTGATAATCACATACCGAAGTCTGTGTAGCTCATTCTATTTTCCTACATCTGAAAGAATGTCATGTTGCTTGACCTTTATTCTGTTTATGTGTCTGCAGTTTTTCAGCTGAGTCAGAAAACGAGTCCACAATAAAGATTCCCTCTTGTGCAGTAATTTTTGAAACATATTTTCCCCAAATACCTGTAATTAGGTGACCGATTGTGGGCCTCAGCCCCTTGTTATCATGAAGTGGCACAATATTATTGGATTTGGTGTATATCACTTTCCTCCATTCATTTACAGCGTCTATCAGTGACTCTCATGGGCTAATATCTAGAGCTAACATGATTGCTCGCTCCATTTTTTTTCCTTGCCTGATTCAGTTGTTGCTATGTATTAGCAGGCTGTAGAAAACTGGCCGGACCTTCATCTTTCTAATGTCATTACTGTGATGGAGCCCTTCATTTCATGTCAACCTTTATTCGTTTGGGACTGGAAAGAATCAAAGTGCTTTTTGGCCACTTCTCACTATTAAATGATTATTTGACACCAACAAACAAACATTTAGCTGCAACTTTAAACCTAACGAGTATGTGCTAGGTCCAGTAATTAAAATGTATGTCTGTATGTCTCTTGGCTTTGATGATTGATTCAGTTATTTGATGTTATTTTGCCTTTGATCTCCTAATTTAATTATTATGAGTTTATCTGTGTGACAATGTAAAGATGTCGTGCTATAGTCTACCTGCCTCTCCAATTTTCAAAATAAGAGCCCCACATGCATAGTAAGTTTAATATAAACTTTAATATGACTTATAATTCCCCATTTTGCAAGATGTAAATCAAGTCTCTGATACCCATCCATCCAGAGTGTGTATGCTAAGTTCAATCTCAAAATATTCAAAAAATTTATTTTATAACTCTCTGAAACTACTCCTTTTAGGCTTTGATCCAAAGTGTGTGTTTTGGTGACTGTCGCTTTAAATTCAAAAGAGATTCTGCTCTTTTCAAAATGGGGTGGAGCTAAAAATGCCTATGTGTCAGCATAGTGGCAGATTCAAAATTCTAATGGCGAATGGTTGCTTCTTATTCAGGGCTGTTTATGCTAATGAGGGAGAGATTGTCAATAATAGGCAGGGCTTTTCCCCCAATCAAAGTGTTTCTGTTTTTAATAAGTGTGATAATTAAAAATATATATAATTAATATATTTTTATTTCCTTATAAAAGTGATTTTTACATAATAGGTTCTATTTTAAAAAAATAAAAACAGCGGATGAAATGATCATTGTTGTAATCTCAATAGGAAATATAAAATTAATGTACTAATATACCAATGTACCAATATGCCTATATGGATGTATATTAAGAATGATATCATGAGCATCAAATACAATTTCAATATACTGAATTCTTATAATTCAGGTATGTATAAGAATATCCAGATGTTCATTATATGGTGCCTTTAACTTTGTTAATCATTAGTGTGAAAAGTGTATTTTTTGTTCTAGAGGCCATCTCTTTTATCAAAAATGACGTATGTTGAATACTTGATTCTGAATGGCTGAACAAAATATATAATGTCTGCAAATATTTAAAAAACACACATTTAAAGTTCCTGGCATTGCAGTTCCTTGTTCTTTTTTATTCAAAATTATTATTATTATTTTTAAGGTCATTACAGCCTACAAGTACAGAAGAACCGAAACCCACATACTCTGAACATGCGAATAAATATATGAAATAATTTTATTATTTTGAATAATATTATTAGTTTGTTTTCAATTCTCATATAATTATGTTTTATTATTAGTTGGAGAGTGCATAATTTCTTTCTTCTGCTCTCTCTTATACATAGAATACAGATGAAGTACAGACTTGAAAACAAGTGCTGTCAGCACTGCCCAGCGGCTTTATGAATAAAACAGGTTTGCATCTGAAAATATATTTCTTGCCTTTTGTCAGTATAAGGGGCAAAGCAAAAAGTGTGTCAATATTTTAGAATTATTATATATTTTTTATATTTTTTAATACAGGATATAAATGATCATAAATTAACATTCTTCTTCTTCTTCATCATCATCATCATCATCATCATCATCATCATCATCATCATCATCTTCTTCTTCTTCTTCTTCCTCTTCTTCTTCTTCTTCTTCTTCTTCTTCTTCTTCTTCTTCATCTTCTTCTGTGTGCTTTTTGGTGCATAACTGGTTATTATTATTACTCAAAGAGTCACTCACAAGTGGCACATGCAATCAAACAACTTCTTTGTCATTGAAAAACAACATTTACCAGTTTAGTTTTTTTATGTATTGCACACTACCTGACAGAAGTCGTTTTACCTATCCAAGTTTTAAGAACAACAAATATTAACTTCTAGTTGATCATTTGGTATCAGAAGTGGTTTATATATGAAAGGCAAAAGGCTTTGATGATTATTATTTAATTAGGACAGGTTTGACTGTGCTTAGACAAAAGTCTAGTCACTTAACATAAATAATGTAGAGTATGGGATATAAAGTCATGGTGCAGTGGAAAAAGAATGAATATTGGGTATGACTCCCATGAGCTTAGAGGACTGCATCCATTCATCTCTGCGATGACTCAAATAACTTAATGAAGTCCTCTGCAATGGCAAAGTTCCAAGAGCTCATCAAGATTCTTTGGATTCATCTTCAGTGTGTCCTCCATCTTACCGCAGACATGCTCAATAATGTTTATTTCCGTTGACTGGGCTGGCCAATCCTGGAACACCTTGATCTTATTTGCTTTCAGGAACTTTGATGTGGAGGCTAAAGTATGAAAAGGAGCGCTATCCTGCTGAGGAATTTGCCCTCTACTGTGGTTTGTAATGTAATGGGCAGCACAAATGTCTTGATGCCTTGTTGCCATCAACTTTGCAGATCTCTCGCACACCCCCATACTGAATGTAACCCCAAACCATGATTTTTCCTTCACCAAACTTGACTGATCTCTAGAGAACCTTGATTCATCAGAAAAATATATATTTTGCCACTTTTCCAAATTATCAACTAGAAGTCAAACTATTATCTGTTTCTCTCACAACTGGGATCCACTATAAGACATTTGTCAGGTAGGGTATGTAAATACAGTACCCACCTGTCTTAATGAAACCAAACCATATTAAACCAGTTTCTTTTTGCAACCCATTTCACCAGTTTAATATAGTCATCCATTTGGGAATCCGTCATACTGCATGATCTAACTCTGATACAAAGAGCAACAGATTTTATTGATTAAATATTAACGGAAAACAACGACAACTGCAACAAAGGTCACAATTTAGTTTAAGGACCAATTCTCACTGTTAACTGGCTTATTACAGTACCTGCCTGTTATTAAGATATTGACTATTTAGTACTTATAAAGTAATATTCTGCAAGATCTTATTCTACAGTTTCAATCCTACCCAATACCTAAGTCGAAATACTACCTTAATATGCATTAATAAGCAGTGGGTTATGAATTTATTGAAGAAGAGTCAAAGTCAACGGTTTATTTATAGAGAAAATTATACCTTAAAAGAAAGTGTGACCATAACAAACAAACAAACAAAAAAAGCTCAGGTTGGATATGATAATTTCACTGATGTATATAATCATGTATTAATAATGCAGCGTTATTGTATCATAGCCACAATACACAATGATTTATTTTGCTAGAAAGATAAGATTGCATTATAAAGACATGCTAACTAACCATAGTTGAGACCAAACTTTTCAAAACCTAATAATAGGGACGTGTTTTTCTTTCCACACACATCCACACATTTTAACACCATTTCAGACTCTTCCAAAGTGACATTAAAGTGTGATAGCGAGTACAAAAGCTGTCTCTTCTCTGCTGTACCCCCGAAGCGTTAGGTAGGGCTGAACAATGACAGCTTGTCCTTGAGTTATTAATATATAATACTACCTAGGCTGTGTCGGGAGACTGTTTCTTTTGATTGGCTTTTTTCTTAAATAAATCATTCATTATGGCTTCCATCAATGATTAATATTCTCAGAAGCCCTAGTCCTTTATGTAAATAATGCCACATGTAGGAAGGTTACAGCACAAGTCTGCCAAGAACAGCAGCTTTTGAACTTCTGATTGTGAGCTGACAATGCAGTATTCTCCAAACTCTCTCGACTTTTTCATATTCTTTGTGTTTATTTGAAACGAACTGTCTTTAACTGTTCCTATCAGTTGGTTGAAGCTTTTATAGATTTTCTATAGACAGTTTTATAGATGTGCAGAAACTCTGTCTTTGAATCGTCTGTGTCTGTCTCTGAAGGGATTTTCCTCTCTCTTACACACACACTTGCTCTCAGTTTACGCTGAGAGAATGAATCTGGTATAATATGTAATAGCTTGGTTAAAATGGGCCTGGCTCAGGAAGAAGCCAATTTCCTCCACAATAGAGTGTCAGTCAGCAAAATTCATGATGAATTAATCTCATGGTTTTGAAGATGGGCCTCTCTGAATGGATTCAATCCACTAGGATTTTTCCATTACAGTTGTTTTGCGAATGTTTTTTATTTACTAAGGGAACTGTTACAATGTAAGACCAACATAAAACAGGTGGGATAGATGTTAGGGTGGGTCGATGAATGGGAATAATTGCATTGGAAAAATATATCAAGCAGTTTTGTTTCGACATGCTATGATACCTATGCTACCTATGCTGCCTATATGTATATATTAATAGAGTTATATAATGCATACTCATAATAGGTAATTTTTCAAGACACTTCTATTCAGCTTAAAGTGACATTTAAAGGCTTAACTAGATTAATTAGGTTAACTAAGCAGGATAGGGTAATTAGGCAAGCTATTGTATAATGAGGGTTTGTTCTGTAAACTATTGAAAAAAACATATATAGCTTAAAGGGGCTAATAATTTTGATCTTAAAATGATAAAAAAACAGCTTTTATTCTAGCCGAAATAAAACAAATACACACACACACACACACACACACACACACACACACACACACACACACACACACACACACACACACACACACATATATATTTATATTTCTAAATAATTTTTAACAAGATATTTTTCATAGTATTTCCAATATTTTTTTTTCTTCTAGAGAGTATTTTTTTTGTTTTATTTCAGCTAAAATAAATTGAGTTTAAAAATAGTAATAATAATAATAATAATAATAATAATAATAATAAGATTAATATTATTAGCCTGCTTAGACAATGTTTTTTTTTCTTTGATTGTGAACAAAACAAACCACTTTTGTACAATGATTTGCCCAATTGCGCTATCTTGCATAGTTAACCTAATTAACCTAATTAAGCTTTTAAATTGCACTTTAAGCTAAATACTAGTATCTTGAAACATATCTGATAAAATATGATGTACTGTCATCATAGCAAAAAATCTGATATTAGCAATTAGTTATTAAAATGTTTATGTTTAGAAATGTGTTGAAATAATATTCTTTATTTTACAAAAATTCTGACTTAAACTGTACTGTCTGTATGTATGTACTGTATGTATGTGTGTTTGGTCGGGTGGACAGGGAGAGTAAAGATCAAAGAGGTGTTGTGTTTAGCAGCTAATGGATGGGTGATCATCGGTGCACCCGGAGGACGTGAAATATCTATCACAGTCCATTAATGACAGCACCTTAGTGACACACACCAAACACACTGTCACATTACCATATGGCCTCTCTCTAAACATGCACTGGGCTCCAGCATTGTGAGCGGTTAGTGTGACATTCAGTAGAGCAGGTCCTCCGAGAGAGAGGCCATCTGCTTTCCTGACAGTGGTCTTTGAATGTCACTCGGGTGATGCCAATAATATGCTGTGTGTGCATTTTACTGTCAGTGACAGCATTTTTTTGTTGTTGCTTCAAAGCTCTGTCTATAGTATGTGTGCTCTATTGCAAATGTAAGGCACATACCTTATGTTTATGTTTGAATAATGTACCCACATAACAAAATTTCTCTGGCTCAGGTCTGGCCCACACAATCAGGTTTTGCTTGGCCCACATGCCGCAGTGAATTACGGTACATGACTGGTGCAAGTCTAGCTTTCAGACAAGACCAAACATAAAGCCTTGCTGGGTCAAGTCCAGATAGGTTGGTGTGCCTTGATTGCAATGAAATTGATAAACCCATAACACATTGCACTTTAGGCACACTATGGCCATGCTTTTTCTCAAAGTGACCTAGTTGGTAGATTTTTTTTTCTCAAAAATTATTTTTCTGTATTTTAAATGTGGGTCAAGACAGGCCAAACGTACGTGGCCCACATATACATTTTCTGGGCCAAATACTACATCTTAAATCTGGCCAAATCTTGTGTGGCACCTTAAAGACGGTGCCACCTCTGCCATACAGGGGCCATGTTTAGCCCACATGCTGTATGCCAGTGCCAGATGAATGCCTCCTGTGCCAGTTTTATGCCAAATCTGGGCCAGAATTCTTTGCTACCAGTGTATTTTGGACTGCAAATACACACCATATTAAATGTAAAGTTGCTGTTTTTGTGATACATTGTAATTCTGCAATTGCAAAGTACTGTAAGTCAACTAAAATAAGGGTTGTCCTAAAATAGTGGCTAAACAAACATAACATTGGTTTCCACTGTACTGTATAAAAACACTTCTCCAAAATATTCCTTAGTGTGCTACAGAAAGAAATAAAACCAAACAAGTGGAATCCCATGCCCTGTCTAACTGTAACTACCAGACAGTATTTCACAGTTTCAGTTTCAACACAAGAATACTCAGAGCTGCAGTAATCAACACACCACATTATAATAATTCTCAAACAAATAATGTATTAAATTAGCACATTTTAAACATGCGGCAGTTAGACTCCTTATGAATAATAATATACAGTCGAAGTCAGAATTATTAAACCCTCATTAAGCTTAACAAAAACTGTGACCCTCCAACCTCCTGTTGAACAGCAACAAAGGAAATGAAAAAAAAAGTTTAAATAGATAAGAAAAATACCTTAAGAGGAATCCAGTTCATCTTTCTCTCTCTTTTTCACACACATATACAAACTCGCCCAATCAGTTATGCCCTTTTTTTGGGAAAACAGATACAAATTTCATGCTATGTGCAAAACAACACTCCCAATACCCAAGAAGTTCTATTTTGTTCACAGTTTCAGCAGTTAATCTTTGTATCTCTCCCTCTCCCTCTTTCTCATTCTCTGACTCTGCACTCGTCTGCACACTACAAGACTCCACAGCAGACACCACTTTTGTCATGTTAATGTATCGCCGTGTGACGACAGGCGAATAGGATTTACTCTACCGTCTCCTCTGCCGGAATGAAATTGCAGTCTCATAAAACCTACTTTTAAAGGCATTGTGAGAGAGCGCTGAGGGCAGTATATTAAACTGCTGTGGATTAGATTAAGAGGAGGAAAGGGGTGGACGTGGGTTATGGATGAAAAGATGGAAGAGATGGCAGGGAGCGATGGCGTCCTGCAAGTCCAGAGTGATTGAAAGTCTGTTGATGGTCCTTTTTGATTTGGGTTTAATGTGATGCCATAAAAGAGGTAAATGACAAGGGCAGAGGAAGACTGGAGATGTGTGATGTGAGTATTTGCAAAGCACAGAAATATAATTTATTCTTTGAAAAAAAATAAAAAAAACAATCCCACCAGAGCTAAGTGTGATCCATTTCCCTTCCTGATCTGATATTAGTAGTCATAGTCATATTTCTAAGTCTTTGCCGCAGTGGAACACATGCAGATTAATGCACATCAGTGTCTGCGAATGTTTACTTAGACGACAAAACTCTCTCACCCCAAGCTTTCCCCTCTGTGCTCCAAAGCCTATTTGCTGTGGCTCACAGTGGTCAGGAATCACTGTAAAAACGCCTTGAGTTGATTTAGAGCCCAAATCCCTCTCAATCATGTCACATTTTGCACTTTTAAGGCCATTCAGTGCTGATTTTCCACACCACAGCCGCTCTCCCATACAGTGGACATTAGCGAGCAGAACCAGGCTTCTATTAGAGATCATTTAAAGGCCCTTTTCCCTGCACAGCCGCTTGGACAGACGTTGACAGGGCACCTCGGCAAATCATTTCACAACCTCCACTAGCCCTCGGTCCCAAATCCTCAGCAAGCCATTTTATCATCTTAAAGCTAGCATTTCTGCCGAGGCTGAGCGGAGTTGTCACTTGCTGTGCCGTAAGCTAGAACTGAAAGCTGTTTTAAAGTATGTTAGGTGTAGAATTTCAAGCATGTGCGCAAGCGTGATTGGTTTTACGTGGCCATTACGGCTTTATTTTTTTCATGCTTTGAAGGTCAAATGTGGTCACGGCAATGTGCCACAGGTTTCAACTCTCAGCTTGGGTCTTTTCATGAAGTTTTGTTTTAACTGTGTGGCGGGGTTCAATGTAACCGTTGCGTTTGAGTTGTGTTGTCTTCAGCCAAAATTTTGCAAGGCAAAATAACATGTTTCTGAAGATTGTGCCTTTCAAATTAATCTACAAGGCTTCCAATCAAGCATCAAAGCCAGATCAGTGCTTTTGCCAAGTGGATGAAGAAATGTTAAAATGTCTAATTGAGATCCAAAAAGTTTGGAATGTCATTTGAACATGCCCACAGGCTCATGCCATGATGCTTAGGGTAATAAACAGCTACTTACCTTATCATTTTGACATTTCCTACAGTGTTGTCCCCACATGCATGTCACATGCATTTCAATGTATCTGATTATTGTCATCACAATGCTCACAGTAGATATTAAAATTGAAGTTAATTTAATTTTGAATGCAAGATATAACATTAATGAAGATACAAGAATAAGCAGCCTTCATTCCAGACATCCAAAACTGGACTTCATTCACTCCAATGGAAAGCATATTTACAACGTCTGAATCGTTTAGCCCCAAAATGCAACACTACAGTATATAGACAATACTTATTAGAGATGTTATGATTCGTTAAACTTACAATTCAATTTAAATTGATTTGGTTTGATTCACAATGTTCAATTTATAAATTAAATTATTATTTTGTTTTTACAAACGTAAATATAAGACTGAATGAAAAAGGTGTTTATTTATCAGGCTATTGCTGCATATTTCTTTGTGAAATGGAAATATGACACTGAATCGAAGTCATCTCACATGAAGAAGGTCCCTGGTTCGAGTTCCTGCTGGACCAGTTGGCATTTCTGTGTGGAGTTTGCATGCTTTCCCCCTGTTTGTGTGGGTTTCCTCTGGGTTCTCCCCCACCGTCTACAGCCATGCAGTGTAGGTGAATTGGATGAACTAAATTGGCTGTAGTGTGAATGCAAGAGTATATGGGTGTTTGGGTTGCTGGAAGGGCATATGCCGGAATAGTTGGCAGAATAGTTGAGTTTTAAAATTTTATGGTATAACTGAAAGGGCTTATATTACATAAGGCTAATATTTTTTTGAGATTGTTTTTGATTCTTTGGTCACTTTCGTGAAATAATAATAAAGCCAGGTCAGTGCTTTTGCCAAGTAGATGAAGAAATGTTACAATGTCTAATTGAGATCCGAACAAAAAAGTTTGGAATGCCATTCGAACAAGCCCACAGGTTCATGCCATGA
Organism: Danio tinwini; assembly: GCA_903798205.1. Taxonomy (NCBI): domain Eukaryota; kingdom Metazoa; phylum Chordata; class Actinopteri; order Cypriniformes; family Danionidae; genus Danio; species Danio tinwini. Next base: position 515,229 of record CAIGQZ010033001.1, read on the forward strand.
TGCTTAGGGTATATAAACAGCTACTTACCTTATTGTTTTGACAATTTCTCCAGGGTTGTCCCCACGCGAATGTCACGAAATGTCTGCTCTTTGCGATCTGAACCTACGAGGATGAAGTACTCAACCCTCCCATGTCTCAAAAATCATTCTAGAAAGCCCACGCAAGTACGCACATGACACCCCTGTTACAGGTTGGAAATTCAAGCATGCTTGTGATTCTCTGACATTCCTCGACATTGCTCCAGGTGCCTCTGCTCTGCACTCAAGAACACTTTGCTGCTTCTGGCCTTCAAACTCAGTCTCTTGCACCGTTGCTCACAGCAGGCGCTTCCTCAACTGAATCCCAATTCAAGTCCTCCCGTTCCTCCTCGATCCAAGGCGACTACCAATGGACTTTTTCCACATATATCTGAAAGTTGCTGTCAGGCTCTCGGCGTCCCACACACTCTTCACGTTAACTGTCTTCATATGCTAGAGTCCCCACCACCTTCTCTAATTGTGTGTCTTCTTAAACTACGAGGCAAGTGAGGAGTGAAACACCAACGGGTTACTCTCAAGTTCCCTTTTTCACTTTTATTTTCAACCTGTGGAGGCGTGCTGTTTGTATTGCATGTGGCACCAAGTGTGTTTCCAGAACTTTGAGCACAGCTACAATTGAGTGACAAAAAGTGCATGTGAAACTTTAGATGGATTTCTTTACATTTAGTCTGCTTAATTTAGAGAAACCAGTCTCTTTAAATATTGTAGTTATTAAACGTGAGCTTACAGATCTTACCGTTTTCCACTATGACAGGGGTGTCAAACTCCTTTTGGAGGGCCACAGCCCTACACAGTTTAGTTCCAACCTTTTCTGTGTTACTTGCAGCACATGACTTTGTTATGCACATACATTAATATGACTAAAACTTCACAAAAAGTAAAGGCAGTCATTTTTGGAACAATGTTTCACCCTAACAAATAATAATGTACCTCTAAAAATTTGATAAAGGGTATGTATATCCGATTTGCAGAATAAACCCTTACAAGATGATCAGGACTTATGGGTAAGCTCTTGTATTACTCTGAAGGGGGTTATTTTAAAGCCTGCTGGATATATATTATGCTGCCTATTACATGGCTACATCCTGTATTTTGATATTGATATGTGTTCTTGTACTTGTATGTTGCTTTGAATAAATGTCTTCTTAATTAATAAATGTAAGTGTAAATAAAATGCTGATTTGAAACGATTTTTTTAAATGTATCTGTTTATTGTCGTCACAATGCTCACAATAGTTCTGAACATTTAATTCAGTTTAATGGCGATGCAGTGGTGCAGTAGGAAGTGCTGTCAACTCACAGCGAAAAGGTCACTGGTTTGAGCCTCGGCTGGGGCAGTTGGCGTTTCTGTGTGGAGTTTGCATGTTCTCCCTGCATTTGCGTGGGATTTCTATGGGTGCTTTGGTTTCCCCTACAGTCCAAAGACATGCGGTACAGGTTAATTGGGTAGGCTAAATTGTCCGTAGTGTATGAGTATGAATGAGTGGCTATGGATGTTTCCCAGAAATGGGTTGTGGCTGGAAGGGCATCCACTGCGTAAAACATGTGCTGAATAAGTTGGTGGTTCATTCCGCTGTGGCGACCCCGGATTAATAAAGGGACTAAGCCAAAAAGAAAATGAATGAATGAATGGATTCAGCTTAATTTGAATGCAAGATATAACATTAATGGTGATGCAAGAATAAGCACCCTTCATTCCAGACTTCAAAATCCAGACTTCATTCACTCCAATGGAAAGCATATTTACACCATCTGAATCATTTAACAAAATACTGCACTATGAGCCATTTTAGCATATTCATTTAAGACATTCACAAGTTTACACTAAAGCAGCGGCCACACGAGAGTTTAAGCTTGCGAAATTCTGTGTGTATGGTGCTGTGATGATGAGACAGTTAAAGATGATTAGACATTTAAAAAAGCAAGTGATTGGTCCATATTTTAAATTTCTGTCCAGAGAGGTCATGTTGATCCTAGATTGGTGTCACGCAGTCATGTAATGCAATTTTGCAGGTCAGAGTTCACCAAGCTTGAACTTTGCAACAAAGCAAACTGCGAAACTTAACATATGAGCTTGCGTTTCCAGTCTGAAACATTCACGCGGGTATGAATGGAAGGCTATGGGTAGAAAAGTCCAGTATGGCCGCAGGTAATTTCCCTTATCCCCTTATCAGGAAAGAAAGAAACGTTGGGGTTTGAGTGAAGTGTCTAGCCTGGCCCCAGAACGCTACCCCCGGATAGATAATGTTTAAGAAGTGAGATGTCGGGGTGGTGGAGAGATGCTAAAGTCGTGAGATAATGCAGGTATAACGACTTTTGCTATTATAGGGGTTAGAATTAGAATGATTGTCAATGTAGTAGAACTGCTGAAACATCTGCACATGCTCCTCCCGAAATTTGTTTATAAAACATCACATAGGGATGTTATGATTCACTATTGACAAACTCATGATTTAAATTTACAAACTAAATTTTCTCTGCTCTTTTTTCTTCTCTTTTTTTTTTTACAAAATTAAATTTAAGACAAAATAAATGAAAAGGTGTCCATTTATCAGGCTATTGCTGCATATTTGTTTGTGAAATTGAAATATGACACTGAATTGAAGTCGTCTCACATGAAGCAGGTCACTGACTTGAGTCCCGGCTGTTGGCATTTCTGTGTGGAGTTTGCATGTTCTCCCCGTGTTTGCGTGGGTTTCCTCCGGGTTCTCCAACCACAGTCCAAAGACATGCGGTATACATTAGGTGAATTGGATTAACTAAATTGGCTGTAGTGTGTAAATGCAAGAGTATATGGGTGTTTCCCAGTACTGAGTTGCGGCTGGAAGGGCATATGCTGGAATAGTTGAGTTTCAAAATTTGATGGTATAACAGAATGGGCTTATTTAAATAGGGCTGATATTATTTGACATTATTTTTGGTCAATTTAATAAAATAATAATAAAAAAATAAAAAAATAAATAATAATAATCATGATTATCATCATCATGATTCTTCTACTACTACTACTACTATAAATATGTATCTCAAAATTATTGTAAAATACAGCTAAGCAAAATCACTGCTATTTCCTAAGTCAGTTCCAGCAGTATTGTAACTGAACTACTGTATCTGCACTGTGTAGGTGAAAATACTAAAACACTGACACAACAAACATTATACAGACTGAACATTGCGTAACCACATAGCATGCATAAAACAAATGTGTTGCAATAAAACAGAGGTCTGGAGGATATATGGGTGATGTAAGGTCCAATATGATGTAAACAAGACAAACAAGTGTCCTTCACTCTCCAACCATTCTTTTAAATCTCACACATCTCATGTATCTTTAATGTCCTCTACATGTAGAATATTTTTGTGGCAAGCACAAACATTATGAGGGTTGTTAAATGCCAGACTACAGGAATTTTGATTGCGATTGTCTTGCTTGTATTGCAGAATAAATCAAGCAATTGTAAAACGTACAATTTTTAATAGATTATTTTATTCATTTGATTTATTTACTCAATTTTTAATTTTTGCTATAAGTGATAAAACAGTTTTTTTTTTCTTTTTCGAAGACAGTAGGTGTCAGTAAAAAAAGTTCAATATGGCAAAATAGCTTTCTTTACTTTCAGGAATCTATAGAGCCTTTTTCTGAACAAGCAAACTTTGTAATAAATTATAAGTAGCCCTTTTGGTTTGCAGAAAATTCACTTAAAATAACTGATACAAAACATTTAAAACAATAATATTGCCTTACAAATAATACTGTCAGTATGATATATCAGCTGTATATTTTTTGAAATGCTCTATTTTGGTACTTTAGGAATATAATGTAAGCCTTGGTATTGAAATGCCGTATTGGTTTTCTTTCTACTACCTGTTTTCTGTACCATTTGATTATTTAATAT
>CAIGQZ010033001.1:540157-551228 GCA_903798205.1 Danio tinwini
TATATATATATATATATATATAATCAATTTTCACACTACAGGAGTTTAGCATGTTTATTTATCTACATATTTTATTTAGACTTTTAATAATTTAAGGTGTTCACAGACGAAATCTCAAACATTGTGATTTTTGCGCAGACACATTTTGATTGATCAAACCTCATTTGAGATGTTAAATGGGATATTTATTATTATGCTTATAACAATTGTGTCAATACTTTCACAATATGAAATACAGGCAAAGATGAATAAACGGCTTGACTGCCTACACATAAGTGCTGCGAAGCAAATGCCCCATTTATACCTGGTGTGCTGTTCATGCAATTGCCAGGAAAGGTAAACATTACCAATGCGATGGATGAACTGCTTGACAAAGAATAAAAAATGATAATAATAAAAACTGGATGAACAGTATAACATGTTTAAAACCTACAACCATACGGAAAAACTGATAACCATGGAGACATCATATGTTGTTTGCTCTGGAAAGCAGAGATCTGATTTTTAAAGGGTCATTGCTTTGTTAATATTCTGAATAATAAACATTTTAAAACATCTTAAAAACATTTTTAACATCTATGTTTTATTGTTTTAGTGCAGAGAGATTTTATCACACAAGCTAGCAATTATAAACAGTAGCTATGATCTGCAACATCAGACCATGTGAAGTTTTCTTTTTGACTTGATCATCTTAATATCTCATTTAACTTTAATTTAACTGGTTTAGTTAGATCCCTGCTTACAAAACTAACATTAAGTAAATTTTGTCTTTTTTTACCACAGACAGGACAAAGGGGATAGACTAGGTTTTTATACTCCATTTTATCATAATATAATATAATATAATATAATATAATATAATATAATATAATATAATATAATATAATATAATATAATATAATATAATATAATATAATATAATATAATATAATAAGTCTTCAATTTATAGCAGTGTTATCCAAGCCCCTAGTTATCTTCCAACAAACCGTGACAAACTACTATCTCATGTTTTGGCTTTAAAAGTGTCCTTAATTAATGTAATTCACCTCACATTTAATATCAGGTGTCTTTACAGAGCTCGGGTACGCGGCAGCACTTCATTAGAGAGAATATGCAGCTGCAGATGCTTTTGAAGTGACTTCACAAGAGTAGGTCAGATAGCGGTGTTTAATGAAGTATACCAAATGATTGCAGAAAGCACGTAAAGTCAGCGTTTCTTTTGACATTAAACTTAACAAGGAGCTCACAATCCCTTTGATGCGACAAACCTTTTTCTGAACAAAGATTTGGTATTTTTGTTGGACCGGGCTCATCAGGAACAGACCTTAAAAATATTATAAGGAGATGCATATGAGATCCAACTGTATCAGTGTTGGATGCAATGTTATAGAAGTTGCTAGATTAAATGTGTTGACAGTAGCTAGAATTGGTTGCTCTCCGAGACCTGATGTCTTTTTAAATACTCTCAAAAAATAGACACTGGAATCCTGTGAATCATCAATGTTTATTTGTACTGATTATTATTTCTTATTTAATTCAGGTTGATTAAAAATTGGTCATGTTTCATTTTGTAAATATTGTATTTTCTGCCGCATACAGAATACTTTTGTTATTCAGATTCTGTTTCTGGGCCCAGTATTTGAATAGCTGAGAAGGTAAGTAAATTCTGTAAATGTATTTTGTTGATAGTTTGTATTTATGCAACTGGAACTGATGTTTATATGCCCCATGTTTTTTTTTTTTCTGAATAATTAATTAATATTTAATTAAATCTTTTTGTATGCACATTTAATTATTATTTTTTATTTATTTACTATTTTTATGTGTAAGGTATTAAAACAAAATGTGAATAATAAAAAATAAGTTTTCTTCTTTGTGAGATGAAAACCATTGTTTGCTAAATCAGGTCACAAGTTCTGTCGTTACAAACATAGTTTGCTGATTTGGCCTTTCCCAAATCCATCATTCCAACGAACAGGAATAGGCAAAAATACATTGAAATTTATTTTTAAATAAAATACCAAATATATTAATTTTACATGTATCAAAATAAACTACAAAATATAGCAGCCACTACAAGTATAAAAATAGAATACTGTTTTTTGCAAGGGAGCATGAAGTTTCCTTCCACCAATAAGGATGTTGGATCAATCCCTTCACCATTAAACTGACTTAAGTGAAGTAAACAATCTTTTGACAGCAACAACGTTTCTCTGAGCAAGTTTAAGTCGGCTACTCTGCCAACTCATTCATCTCTACTCTTGTACATGAGGAGGCATGGATAAACTTTTGCTACTATTTTAGTATAAATTGTGTACAAATTTCATACAGAAAGTCCTGTCTTGAAGATGATCTTTTAAAACACTGTGGAAACTAGATAATGCAGATAATAAGCTAACACAGTACTATATCTCTTTATTGTGTTTCCATCCATTGGTTGGCCAGTAAAGTAACACCATCTCTTAACACTGTTATGTTTTAAAAGGGTAATATGTGAAGAAGTTATTTTAAGTTTCTGCTCACATCTTTTTTATTTTAATTTTATAAATTTAGATAGTTTTTTTTTTGCTTTTGAAATCATGTTTAATCATGAAGTTATGTCCATAAATCATGTTTTTTTAATTGTACTCTTCAATGCACAACTTACTGTAACAAAAAAAAAAAATTCTCCCTAAAAAAATTGGATTTGTCAGTTTTTGCAAATAAACAAAATAAATTACAAATAAAACAAATACAAAAATACAAGACACTAAAGTATTTTGATACAAAATGTTAAGCCATTTTCATAAATCCCATAATATACAGTTCAAATGACAAAATACTATTTTACATTTGAAATACGTATTTGAAATTTTGTATCATAAATACTGCCCATCCCTGCCAATGAACATTTGCAAACTGCATCCCAAACTTGTACACTTGTACCTTTAGAGCTGTAGCTAGAAGCAGAGTTCCTGGTTGTTGTTTTTTTTTTTTTATTCCCAGTTATGCCCTTTTAGCCCTATTCATTTCAAATGTTTTAACTTGGAAAGCTTAACAAAATAAAACATTAAAGTCATGAAACAACACGATTCTTGAGATTTCATTGGGACAACTTATTTTATTAATGTTCAATCCACATAAATTTGTTAAAGGTGTTAAGTTCACTTAATTTGTGTTGGGACAACATAAATGAATTGTGTGGAACGCTGCAGGTTTTACAGTGTAGGTGTAATGTTTCTGCGATCTTCATATTGACAATTGCGTTCACTTCACAGTGCACTTTGAAAACAATTATGCCATTTTGAAAGCAGCCATGATTCCTGATGAAATCTATAGGTGACCGATTATTTAAAAGCTGAATTTAAATTACATCTCCAAAGCTTGTGAAAACAAAAATATATAGCATAAGTTAATAGTTTTCATTTATATTAGGTTATTTATTATTAATACGAAATTTCTCTGTACTGTAGGCCTATTGGTTAGAACAATTCTGCAGTGGTTTGAATGTGTCAAACTGTAAAAGTTACAACCATTAATGATTTATATGATTTATATTTGAGACTAGAACATGTGATAGCTAAGTGGTTTTATGTTTTAGAATAAAATATGGGATATTGTCAGTATTATTTGTAAAGGAAACATCAACCCTACAAACAGTATGTGTCGTAGATTTCATAGATTTCAATTAATATGGAAAACGAGTGCACGTTTTTTTTACCAAAACTAATATATTTTTTTTATGCATGTGTGTGTAAAACAATATAATTTGCACACATAATTATGTTTTTTTTTTTCTCTAAAGTAGTCACTCCACCCCATTTAGAATGTCATCATGGACATTTACATTATAACTAACATGGTTCAAATGATGGATCTGCAACAAAGTAACTACAGTTTTGGGAAACACTCCTCACTACATCGTTCTTTTTCAAAACGATGCATCGTACTATGATAGTTCAGCCATGAGTTATGTTGTTGTTTGGGAAACACACCTCTGAACTAATGAGAATAAATAGTAGTTCTTTGTTCACTGTCCATTTTGATATTTAATAAAAGTTAATAAACTGTCGGTTTACTGTAGAAGACTTTCCCCCCATCCTGCACATTGTTTTTTGTTTGTGATCCAGATTTTCTTAACAACAGAAGATGCTGTTTGCTACGCTATGCTACACCGCTAATTGAGGGCTGCAAAAAGTAGCATAATGTACCTCATTAGCTAGCGCTGACTGAAGCGTCGCAGGTATGTCTTGATGGCACATGCTAATAGGTTTCTCAAAGAGGCTATGTTCTAAGAGAAATAGAGAAGCCTAATTAATTTCCAGATTCTGGCTTTGATGTCGTTAATGGCCTCCAAACTTCATTAGACGAGCAGGTTCATCAGTGGAGATTTAAGGAGAGTCTCTGGGTGATGTGGGCTTCGCTCCTGAGACACTGGACTAATTTTAGATTTGTTGTTCTGAGTGGCTGCAGTGGCTGGAGTTTTCAAAGTGCACTTTATAGGCTAATGGTGTTTAAAATTTGATGTAAACTCTGTTAAAAATGATGATAAAAATACCTGATAACACATAATGGCAAACTACATAAGTTATCTGAATTGACAATATTCTTTTTTCTTTTTTTTTGTAGTAGCAGTATAACTTAGGGTGACTGTATGTCCCAACTCAGTCTCGTCCTGATTATGTACCCCTATATACATTTCAGGCAAGAGCAAAATATGTCCCAGAAGCTACGTTTTTTTTTTTCAGTTTTTGTTTTCGCGAATCCTCCAGAGGCCGCTGTGTATGTTTTGAGACCTCAAATTTCTCCCACAAGTGCCATTCATGCCTGCTCTTCTTGTGTAAATCCACCAGAGGCCGCTGTCAACTGACTGACTGACTAACTGATCAACTGACCTCCTCCTTCCCTAAACCCAACCGATAGTGTTTTAAAAAGCTCCCATTGACCTGTACACCCACTTCCCTAAACCCAACCGCAGTATTTTAAAAAGTAATCCAGACAAAGAAAAGCCCTCACCTAATTTTTTACAATGTTTTCAGATTTTACCACATTCTCACCATGTTATTTACTTGCTGATTTTATTTTTTAGCTTACCTGCTTTCTGGAACCATTCTTCACTGGACTCAAACCCCATTGTCAAGGTCAACTCCACGTCTCAAGTCCGCCGACATATGTGTTGAGCTACCGGACAAACTGGTAATGGCTAAAAAGCCATCCACGGCTACATAAGTTCTCATTTTGCAGTCTTTTTTTCCCATGTCCTTTTTTTGAGTAAAAAAAAAATGTGGATTTCTAAATCTTCTAAAATGACAGTGATTTGGGCTTTAGCTTTCTATTGTCGTTATTATTTTTTTTTTTGCGTTTTTACTTTTTTTTTTTTTTTTGGTTGGGGGTGGGGGTGGGGGGTTTTGTCTTACCTTGTTTTTAAAAAACCGTCCTTTGCCAGATCAAACCTGTAAAGATGGATTTTACTTAAACTTAAACGTGCCCTGCAATAAAACAATACAACTCTGAAAGTTAGAGAAGAAGACATGAGAGAAAATACCCACACTCTCAGAAATAAAGGTACGCGAGTTGTCACTGGGGTGGTACCTTTTCAAAAGGTACAAATTTGAACCTAAAAGGTCCACATTAATACCTCAAGGGTACATATTGGTACCTAGAAAGTACAAAAGTGTTCCTATTAAAATTTGTAGGTACCAATATATACTTTTGAGGTACCAATATGGATCCTTCAAGTACAAATGTGAACCTTTTGAAAAGGTACCATCCCAGTGACAGCTCTCGTACCTTTATTTCTGAGAGTGCAGGACAGCCTTCTTGCCCTCTTTCCTGCTCAGTATTGCAAAGTAAACATACATATTCAGGTATGACTGGTAGCACTGGGTAAACCTTTCTATCTCCAACAAAATAACAACTCTTGCTCTCACTGGTATTTAAGGAGAAGGTAGAAATTTGCCAGGACGAGTCTGTATTCAGAGCGGCCCTTAGTGAAGAGCTCTCAAGCTCAATACTACTGTATGTATAATTTAATCTATCTATCTATACACTTAGATTTATCTTTGAGCATTTGGTTGTGCATTTACTTCTGAATTGGCTTTTATTGTTTGATTCTATAATTGGCCTGATACACTTTTATCTAAAAAATAAAGTCTTAAGCTTTGATTCATTCAGTGTTCTCCTGAAATCCATATATTCAGTAGATTATGTGGAGTCTCAACTACCTCTATGCTGTGACATGATTTTATAGATTTTAAGGCTCATTTGACTGTACAGAGCAGGAGGCAAGGCAGCATGAAGACCCTTTTAAAAGCTGTTGAATCACTGATATTAGCAAGTTGTATGGAAATGATTTAATTAACTACACTTTTAGTGTGAGAATGAGGCAATCGGACTAAGAAGGTATTAGTTACAGTAACCCTGCATCCTCTGACTAACTTCAGAATGTCAAGAGAAATCGTCACCTTAGAATTATAAGGTTCTATCTGACATTTTTGTCAACATTGAGTTACTGGCATATTCTTATTAAATGACATCTTATTTACATTATGGGATGCTTTTTTATAAGTAGTTTACATTTTAAGACTTTTTATATAAAAAAAAATGTTACACACATACATACTGTTTGTTATGAAATGCAAAAACTTTGAAGCTCAATATCTCGAAATCCTTTAGAACGCAGATAGAACCTTATAATTCTAAGGTGATGAAATGTCTGTGATAATTAACACAAACCGAGGGGGTGAAAACTCACTGGGCATTGATTTCCTAATGAACGTATAATTGAAGAGCTTGGGATCAGATATAAATCAAAACTCTAAATTGATTCATAAAAGATACATGTCACTTAAAAAAAAAAGAGTCTGATTAAATTTGGAGCTGAATACACATACAAATAAATGATAAAAAAATAACAGAATTATTTTCAGAAGTGCTAGAAAAGCTTACATGCATTTAATCTTCGGCCATTCATTAGATTCCATCATTGGGTTGATAGAATGAAACCCTACAAACCCACAAGCGCATATTTCTCAGTTCTCAAAAATGTATCTCATATCTCATATTCCCAAAGAGCCTGTGTTACTATATACTATAAGGTGCTATAGCAAAAAAGTAGATGCTATTTGGCGGTTAGTAAAAATGCTGAGTTGTTTCAACTCCACTTTGGGTTAAATTAGGCATAGGCCAGTATAAGATTCTAACGGTATAATAACCTTGAATAAAAATATCATAGTTTCATGATATCATGGTATTGCGTTTAATGATGTTTACTATATTGTTTTTAAATGTCTGGGTAAAAAAAACTACAACTTTTTTCTCCGTTGAACACAGTATATTTGAAGAGTTCAGATGTAAAACCCTCTAAATATCAGACCTCCTTTTTTTGTAAATAAGCATTTTCAGGGTCCTATAATAAGGTTCAGAGGTTTCATTTTATAGATAATGAAAAGATTACTAGCTAGTAAATAAAATAACTTTTTTTATAATACATATTATATGATAGATTATATTATATTTTCATAAATGTCACTTAAGACAATTCTTTGGTTTTTAACAAGGCAGATTTTATTTTGCCTCAAAACCAGTTAAATTTACTTGTGCTTTTTTTTTTTTGAAAAACCTCTAAAATCCTATTGGGATAAGACATTGTAATTAGTTGAAAAACCACTAAAGATGGGATTAGAATTAAAATTAAAAATACATAAATCTGTCAAGTAAACGGTGGTTCATTTCATTGTGGCGACCCCTTGCAATAAACCATGGACAAAGCAGAAGGAAAATGAAATCTGTCAAGTAAGCGCATTAATCAATAACATTAAAACTGACAATAAATAAAATGTTAATCTGTTGTCATTTCTGATATTTGAGAATTAGATTTCATGCAAGTAGAGCAACATAAAAACTAAACTTGTTAGATTCAAATAATGCAGTTTAAAAACATTGTGAAACATCAATATCTATGCATTGTCAATTAATAAAAAAAGTGTCAGACGTATAGTTGCCACACTGGTAGACAACACAGAGATGGTTATCTTTTCACAAGATTTATTCAAAGATATCATATGAGTATCACGCAAGCAGTATGGTAAGCAGATGTAGAGTGCTAGCGATCACGCTCAAAGCACTTCCGGGTATGAGCTTGGGTGTTGATAGCTCACTAGTGCAGCTCGCTGTAAACACAGCAGGTGATCACAGGGACATACACAGTTCATCAAGGGAACGGAAGATCCCAAGGAAAACACCACACAAGTCTTTGCCTTGTTGAACACAGTAAGAGGGTTAGAAGTGGTTAGCATCCAAACCTCCGTAGGTGATGAAAAGGAATACAGTTCATGAGGGTGAATACAGAGCTTCAGTCAATGTCAGAATAGTAAAGACACTTCTCTTTATCAGTGCGATGTACACAAAAACTCAAAAGGAAAATCCATGGAAGAGGAGAAGACGGGGGAGCTTGGAGGAAGACAACCATCAGACTTCAATAACAGTCGATGAGTGAACGGAGGATATGAGTTTATATAGTGTCCTTGGTTATGTTGAGACAGGTGTAGATCGTTAGAACTCCTGGGAAGGTTTACGTGATTGGTTGGAACTGGTTTGAGGTGGTGATCTATGATTGGGTGAGCAGAAATGAGCCGGGATGTGACGATAGTATAGAGTAATATAAATAATGCATAGTTTTATACATTATATTTATCTTTTAAAAGTAGCTTACATTAGCAAATAAAACACAAGGTAGGCCTACTGGGCAAAAAGGGGACATCTCTCAGACACTTTTAGAAGCTGTCATTCACTCATCCTCACCATACTCAAGTTCTTGGTCTCTTTTTCGTCTCTTGTTTATTCTCATATAGCATCCATGCTGGATAAAAGAACGACATCTTAACTTTGTCTTTCGTGAAATGGAGTTGCTGTTTAATGTATAAATCGGACTCATTCAAAGTAGTGTAACTGCGCAAAAAAAAAAATTATGAATGCATGCTACACTTCTGATTGTACAATATGTTTTCTTTTTCTTATAATGCACAGAGTTTTGAGGTAAGGGACGTCTTCATTTGCTATTCACTGACAGTCGGACAGGCTTATGTAGTTCATCAAACTCCGTCTTTTAAAATCTAAATTGGAATAAAACATTCTCATAAAAGCCGGCATATCAGCGCGTTGTTACATTGAAAACATATTTCATTTGCGCCTTCTGATTAGTTCTCGGGACATAGTGGCTTTTGCTGTCAAAGGGAAGTGGCATTTAGAGGCTTTTGCAAACAAACTGTTATTTCTGAATGGGCTGATCCTGTGATTTAGATGATTTGAAGCTAATTTATTTGTTGAACATGTACTACTTGCCTAAAGCATTCTCTCAATGTATTAGCTCATTTTTGGTTAAAGTAGCATTTAGCGGCTTTTGCATCTGAACTCTTCATTTTATTTTAACATTTAAAATATTTTCACTGGGGAAAATATGTTTCCCCTTTTCTTTGGATATCTTTCTTTTCTTTGTTTGTTCAGTGTTCAGTTCTATAGCATGACTCGATGTTGGTTTATAAGCAATTTGTTTTCCTGAATCATGGGATGACCAGTAGCTTTTGATGTAGAGGCTCCTTTTCTGCTGGAGATACTTTTGCCCTAAAAAACGAAATAAAGTAGTCATAAAAACTTACAAATACCTTAAAAACAGTATAACAGAAATTTTAATCATGTTTTAAAAGTAAAAGTTTTTAAACCTTAACTTTTCAAACCCACGGTAAACCTTAAAACTGATTATCATCCCATGCCTAGGTTAAATACAGAAAAACACAACTGCTGGGTTAAAATATTTAAGAAAGCTTGCTTAACCCCAAGTTGGGTTAAACAACCCAGATACAACATTAATACAACAGTGCACATACACCACTCTGTGTTGCTGTCACCTAACCTTGGGTCTTTCCACGTTTGTCCCAAACTTTGAATTCTATTGTTACTCTTGTTAATATTGTAAATATAACATTTATGGGCTTTACCTTTAAGTGGTGATTGTTACTTTTAAGTTAATTATTGCTAGTTGATTTACTATTAAATTGCAGGCTGTAATCTAAATTGTTACTGAATATCTTATTAATATGTCTTCTTCTTAACCCAGTCAACATTTCACCAATGTGAATAGCCATGTGGTTTCGACATTTACATGTATGATGTGCGTGTGAGCTCTTCTACTTTTTATCATTATTTTCATCTCATATTGCAATGAAATGATCGTATTTGCCATTGTATTACTGACATCTCATTACTCTGAGTGATTCATATTGAAGCAGAAAACTTTTGGTGATCATTTATTTACCTCCAGAGAGGAAACCAATTAAGTTGACTGGAGGCAATAAATGCTTCTGAGCTGAACTGTAAATCTCTAAATGTGTCTTCTTGTCATCAACACGTCTCACTAAGTTTTTGACCCTTCTTATGGTGCTTGCCCTTTGACTAGCAAGGTTACTTCCATATTAAGTTATTGGAATTTATTATGCTGAAAATCATGTAGAGTCAAGGCAGACTGATCGCTAATGAGAGTTAGGGCTGAAGAGGACAAAAATCAGAATTATATTTGTTTATGATTAGCAAAGACCTGGTCCTCTTAATTACAGATGAAAGCAAAGCACTGTGCTTGTGAAATTTGACGATGTGCTGTCATTTTTATAAAGCTTTCATTACCGCATATATGATATATCTCTTCTTTAGAGCAAACATAAAGCTTCTAAGCATGATCACGCATTGCATTCATCTCTGAATATCTGGTCCATTCAAGCTGATAAATGGCTAGGAATAAAATGAATCTGAAGTTGTTCTTAAGAAGAAAAAAAAAACTGATAATTAAAAAGACCACTTCAGAATATTTAAAGAGAGTAAACTTTCATGAAGATCTTTTCTTATCATAATTAAGTAACTTTTACAGTGTACACTCTTATTATAATCTGAATTTTCAAAGAGCGTTTTAAAACAGTTAGCTAACTGTTAAGATGTGTGCATTTTATTTCCTGATTGTTTTAGCCTCTTTAAGTCAAAAAAGTGCTACTTCCATGGCATTTTAATTAGATTGCATGGGTGTTGCACCCATATATATATATAT
>CAIGQZ010033001.1:573487-589702 GCA_903798205.1 Danio tinwini
AATGAATGAATGAATGAATGAATGAATGAATGAATGAATGAATGAATGAATGAATGAATAAATGAATGAATGAATGTTTGTTTTAATTTTGTGAGACCAATGCAGTGGTAGAAAATAACTGTTGTTATTACTAGTACATCTTTTAAATATCTCTACTTTATCTGAGTATATTTATTTCAGGAAACATACTTTCACTTGCTCCAAAACAAATAATTTAATTAGTTTTTACTCTTGTATGAAGCTGAATAAAAGGTGTTTCTGAAGTGGAGAAATCTTCACCTGCTTAGAGATTAATAAAAAAAAATATGCTGAATTTTATCAATCATTTTCAACAATTACTGAACAATAAATTGGTGAATTGGAGGGACATCTGTTCACAAGCCAACCACTCAACTTCTCAAATGACCCATGGGTGAGTCTCCAGGAATTAATTCACTGGTTTTACAAAATGATCTGAATGGTGTTCAGCATGTGTTTGTCCTTTCACATGTTTTCATTTGACTTATCATGAATTATTAGTGTAGGTATTAAAGCATGACAAATTGTGGTAATTCATGTTTCTTGCAACTTAAACATTGATCAGTTATTACTTTTACGTATATATATATATATATTGCTATTAAAGCTTAAGTACTTTTGTAATATTGAAAAAGAAAGCTTTATGTACTTTTACTCAAATGCAAAGTATGCATGTATGCATTAGTTTTTATCTGCACAGTTTTTACATTTTACAGTGTACAAGTAAAAACTGACACAGTGGTGGACAAAAAACAGGTACGCAAATTTATCCAGATTCTATTTTTGTGTACTCTATACAGATAAAAAAGTCTACTATGAAAGGCTACTGCATATTCAGTGTTCAACTCGGATATGAACTATACTTTGAGGTTTAAGGTACATTTAGATTTTACTCACATTTCATATGTGAGTAATGCTGTTTCATTAGCATTTACTATTTTAACCATACATATTTGCTTGTTTAAAAAGCAATCTCTCTTTTTTTTAGCTTGCATTATTCATGCTATGCCTTTGCATTCATTTGGCAAGAGGAGAACTTGTGCCCAGACTGACCCTGGTTTCTCCCAAGTTTTGTTTTATTTATTTATATTTTAGTTGGCTAATTCTTGTTTCCTTTTCACTATTGCATTATTTGGCCTGTTTGTTTGCCGTCAGTATAGTTGCCCTACAGTAAATCACATCCTTCATCATTTGACATTTACATTGAACTCAGCTGAATAACTTAACTAACTAAGGGTGTACTCACACTAGGCTATCCGAACCTGGCCCACACTCTGAGAAATAATATGCGAGTTGTCACTGAGATGGTACCTTTTCAAAAGGTACACATTTGTACTTGAAGGGTCCATATTGGTACCTCAAAAGTATATATTAGTACCTACAAATTTTAAGAGGAACACTTTTGTATACTTTAGGTACCAATATGTACTCTTGAGGTACTAATATGAACCTTTTAGGTAAAAATGTTTACCTTCTCAAAAGGTACCACCCCAGTGACAACTCGCAGGCACATTTGACCCCCTTTTCCCAGTTCGTTTGACAAGTGTGAGTGCTCCGAATCGAGGCCAGGCATGATTCAGTTGGCTGGCCCTGGCCAAATGAACACAAACTGTCATAGTTTATTAAAGATACAAACCCCTCACTGTACATCAGCTGCACCTTTAGCAAACCTCCTAATACATGCAGCATGATGACTTTCATGAAAATGTATGGGCATCAACAGTAGTGGATCTGTTCAGCAAAAGATTTGACTGTGTCATTGTGTAACAAATGACTTTAAGTAATACAAAACAATATAATTATAGCAATCTACATTGTAATGTGAGTGCAGGTTGAGGGGGAGGGGGAGGAAGAAAATCGCACCTGGGCACGGTTCAAGACAACCGTGCCTAGTGTGAGTACACCCTAAAACAAATTCTGAGGAACTTAATGTGTCTAATGAAATGAAATCGTTTCAGGTTGATGAAAGTTAAGTGGGTGGCACAATCCCCTCACAGCAAGAAGGTTGCTGGTTAGAGCCCCGGCTGGGTCAGTTGGCATTTCTGTGTGAAGTTTGCATGTTCTCCCCGTGTTTGCATGGGTTTCCTTAGGGTGCTCCGGTTTCCCCCACAAGTCCAAAAACATGCGCTATAGGTGAATATGGTAAGCTAAATTGTCCGTAGTGTATGTGTCTGAATGAGTGTGTATGGATGTTTCTCAGTGATGGCTTGCAGCTGGAAGGGCATCCGCTGCATAAAACGCTGGATAAGTTGGTGGTTCATTTCTGCTGTGGCGACCCCAGAATAATAAAGGGACAAAGCCCTTTATTATATATAAATATAAATGAAAGTGCTTTACTTTTCAACTGTGTACTAGCAATACCTCACATTTTTTTTGCTACTGCCTATGCGCTTAACCAAACAGATTACATACAAGGAAATCTTTTGAAATATAAGGAGGAAGGAGAAATAAGCAGGATTGTATGTATTTGTGACTGTGTGTGTAGAGAGGAAGAGAAAGGGGTAAATGTGTGTATTAGAGAGGCTCATCAGCTCAAGACCTCACAAGGAATTATTTGAACTCCATCTCATCTTGACTTGAAGTCCCAATGACACTTCCAGATAATGAGCCTTAAGATATTTCTAAAAGATGTGCTATTTTTTTTTTCTTTGGTCTTTCCCTTTCACCCTCTCGCTCTCTCTGAGCTGCAAGGATTAGTTTGTGCACTAATAACAGATCTTGTCGCTCTTTTTTTTTTTTTTTTTAATGGGGCATCTGAAGAGCTCTTGAAGCTTTGATAAAATAATGTAATCTAAACTCCTTGACACAATGATAAAACACAACTGTGGCTTTTGATTTCCTTTTGGACATTTTCACAACAAAACACTTCACTTCTTTAACTGTTATACTTCAAGGTAATGCCAAAACACTGTTATTAAAGTATTTACTAGAATTACCTTATATGAATGACTGCATACCCTGTAGCTGAATAATTGAATATCATTTGAAACACTTAAACAACATTGGAAGTATTAAATCAATAAAAAGTCAAGTCAAGTTTAAAGCTAATTATGAAAGACTGATTTAATAAAATAAAGTTTGATTAAAGGATTTGTTCAAAGACATTGTTTAAAAAATACTGTGACATTTATTTTAATAACATTTGTCCCAGTTTAAAGTCCCTGTATAAAAAATAATTTTTAGATGTTAGTATCAATATGTTAGTTTTAAGGGTTTCCCTAAGCAAAAAAAAACTGAAAAAATATAAATTAGAAGATACAAACAGGTACAGAAGATATAAACATCCAAAATGTGCAGATATTAAGAAGCCTGGTATTAAGATGCATTTTGGCTGATCAGATCATGGGTAGATACAAATCAACTTTCTAACTAGTTCCTTTTTTTTCTTTCTACCACTTTTCTGATTCTCTGAGGGGAGGATTTATGGGAAAGTTCATGTAAGAGTTTTTTTTTTTTTTTTGTACAAACTGTACAAACGTGTTGCCGCAAAACTATAGCCAACATATTTATGTTACACGTTGTCCTAACTAGCTATTTATCTGTCCACACCGAATATATCTTGACATAACAGAAACATTTAAATATTAGCCATTCATGTGAACACTAGCTGCTGCATTCCCAATATAATGGTAAGGGTTATAATCTAATTACTACATTTTAAACCTATATAAGTGGCACGGTGTCTCAGTGGTTAGCACTGTAGCCTCACAGCAAGAAGGTCACTGGTTCCCAGCATTTCTGTGTATAGTTTGCATGTTCTCCCTGTGTTGGCGTGGGTTTCCCCCCACAGTCCAAAGACATGGGGTACAGGTGAACTAAATAAGCTAAAGTGGCCGTAGTGTATGAGTGTGAATGCGAGTGTGTATGGGTAATTTCTCAGTACTGGGTGGCAGCTGGAAGGGCATTTGCTGCATAAAACATATGCTGGATAAATTGGCAGTTCATTCCACTGTGGTGACCCCTGATAGATAAAGAGAAAAGTCCAAAGGAATCCAAAAGAAAATGAATGAATGAATGAATGAATGAATGTACGACACAGACTTTTGAGTGACTGATGCAGTTGGTTTGCATTGAGTCACAGACTTTCATTTTCAAATCATTTGCTAGTTATTTGCACATAATCTGTACCTAAGGTGATATTTGTCATACAGTAGTAGTGAATTACATTGTTTGTTTTTAAAATAGAAATTTTGCTTGTCACCATGATGGATGGTTAGAACAAGAACTCATTGTAACAGTAAAATGATACCTTGTATCATGTGTTGTGTCGCTGCGTTTCATGTTGTTAGGACACAGTGTTATAATCAAAAGTGTTAGTAGAACATTAAAACCTAACTCAGACAGTTTAAATTGCATCTAGCTAGCATGTTGTCTTTGTGGCTGTTTGAGTGCATTTGAACAAATGAGGATTTACACCACAGGTATTTAATAAAGCAACTATTGGTTACCTTTCTTCTTTTGAACGTTGCCTCCTTGTATGACATACAATTCACACTTTGTACAATTCTCACTATTAACATACCATTAATTATGACATATAGCTCAATAAACTTTTAATTTGTTGCTTATTTATAGTAATAAGGTAGTAGTTGGGTTTATGTTTTGGGTAAGATTAGGGATGTACGATAAAATCTTGTAGAATATGTAGCTTCGTATTAATCACTAAGAAAGAGCCAATATCTTAATAAAAAGCATACCTGCTTATTATTAAGACATTGACTGTTTATAAGTGAATAGAAGTCATAAGTTCAACATTGGCTCATTCTGGAAATGTCCCCAATATACATTTTTGGAGATCACAAATTATATATGGCTGTGGCTGGGTTTAAGGAAGGGGGTGGGTGGTCAGTCAGTGCTTTTTAAAACACTATTGTTTGGGTTTACACTCTGGTGTATTTACATGAGAACAGCAGGCGTGAATGACATTTGCGAGAGAAATTTGAGCTCTGAAAAAGCATACACAGTGGCCTCTGGCAGATATGTGAAAACAATAACTGCAGAAAAAAATGTACCTCCTGGGATGTATTTTACTCTCTCCAAAAACGTATATAGTGGTTTATATAGTGGTTTTCAGAATGAGCCTGGGTTGCAAGTTAATAGTCAGAATTGGTCCCTATACTAAAATGTTATCAGACATTCAAAACTTCATCTATCACTTTTGTACAATGATATTCACTTTGTCGACCGCCATGTTGATAAAAGGCTCATGGTAAACATCTGTTTGGAGGATATTTCTTCTCTTTTCAATGCCATGAACTACAAGTTGTTTAAGGAGGTGATTCCTTCACCTTGTCTTGTCATGAATTTAGAATTTTACTATTAAATAAATGCAACATGCATGTTTACTTTGAAAGGGTTTAAGAGCTTTTGTTTGAATGTGCCACATTATACGTTCAGCCAAGGGTCCATGGATGTGATGTCTGAGGCTGGGACTGATTTATATATGACCTGAAGGATTGTTCTCAGCTGCCTAAGGTAGTTTCCATGTACCTGGACTATCAATGTAAGAATCAACTGCTAAAGTGTTAAAGCATTTAAGGGCAACTCCATTAATAGAGTTTAAGGGTTTCATTAAGAGTTTCATTGATTGAGCAGTGAGTCAAGTAAACACACCTTAAAGCCATTTTAGCAGCATTTTATGTTATACAATTAGGCCTACCTTCAACTTTTTAATAGCTGACACAGCTTAAATGTCATTTAAATTAGCAGTAAACTGCTTTGTGTCTGTTTCCTCTGCATATTTTCATTTTCTAAGAAAAGAGGATTCACAGAAGTGTTTCCAAAGGACACAAACACTAACAATGGACACACAAAGAGCAGGCCTTTTGCATTTACTAGAGTGTGATGATTGCTTACATGTTACAGCTGGGAGGCAGAGAGGTCACGTCCACAGAGAATGACACTACCAGCCTCATACTGACTGTCATAATGTTGCAGTCAAAGGTCAAAATGGTCTGCTTTGATGATATAAGAGCCAGACGTGTGAACGAGTGAGTAATTTTGCCTGTAGAGCTGTTAATCTACCGCTTTTGGCCTGCATCCTTTGTGCATGCAGTGTGACTGAAAAAAAGCAGCTAAACAGAGCATCCAGTGAGTGTTTTAACCGTTTCCCCTCTTCTTTTTTTTCTTATCTTATTTATTAATTGCAATAAGTACACTCTCTTAAATAATAACAACTTATTTGGTGTGTTATGGCTATTTTAACACATATTGTGTATTTTTTTGTGCAAAAATAGGGAAGAAGTGAAAACAATAACACAGTCTGCTCAACACAATGTGTGTTAACTTTCATTCAGTCAGAATGCTTACTTCACTAAAACTCTAAACAAGTTGGCACCTCTTTTTAATTGGTGAGAACTTGGACGCATGACTAAATCTCAGATATTTAGTTACTTTTTTCATTATTATGAACATAACTCTCAAAATATATATTTTTAATAGATAATTATTTAGACAGAAATACACAAAAAGGAGGCAACACCAAAGTTATCACTATTGTCATAGTCTTTCAAGTTAATAAATTCATATATTTGGAGCTTTGGTGTTGCCGCCTTTTTGAACTTTATGGGTTTTTTTAAAAATTAAATATTTAAAGGTGCTGTGTGTAAGTTTTTGACTCTTCTAAAGCATAAAAATACCATAATATGTGTGCAGATATTTAAGAAACATCCCAAGTGAACATACTACTTAAAAACAATGCTGAAGTTAGATATTCTGCTTTGAAAATGTTTATTTTTTTCGTGCCAGAACGCTGTCTTTGTTTAGGTAAATTTCACCTGCACAATGCCAGTTTAGCCAATTATAATTCAGCACCCCAGGTTGCCTTGTTAGAAAACAGCGTATTTCATTTATTCAGAAAGACTCTGAAAACATGCGTGCGTGACAGAAATGGACAGTATCAGATGTCGAAATGAGACAGAATCAGTTCCACATGAGGTTAATTAGCAAATGATATAAATATTACGAACGTAAACATTAGGTGAGCAGGTTACATTGTAACCGCGTGTCCTAACAACACGCTTTGTGACGAGATACGCAGTGATGAGCAGTTTGGCTGCTTGCACCAGTCGAAAGCCAACATAAATTTAAATACAGCCTTTCAGAAGCATAGAATATGCACTCACTCACGAGAAGATAAGGTTTAGTCTATTTAATACATGTTAACATCTTTAACATCCTTAAATGTGGATGCTGAATCACTCATATGTGTTTAAAGTTCAATTGCAAACAATTTATTGTATTTTCAAGATATGAGGTGAACTGTCTGCTGCTGCTTTCAGTATATGGCAATAAACGTCATGTAAAATGGCATTCAAACTCACATTGTTAGCATTTAGCACTGAATAAAGCACACAAGGTTTATTTAAGGTGATCACTGTCATAGGCTTCACATGTTTAGCTGTGAGAAATACAAGCCGTTTCTAACATATCAATTCGAGGTGTTGGTTAGAACTAAAACTCCTTTTAATATGGAAAATATTCCCTCTATCGCGTGTCGTTGCTTTTCTTTAGAACACAGTTTAAATCACTCGCTCCTGTACTCAAACTGACAAACCACGTTTGCGTTTATTTTGATCCATGAGTGCAATACCTATTTCAACCACTGGGTGTCAAACTTACATACTGCACCTTTCGGATTGATGTGTGTGCTTTTGCACATTTTTTCTTAAATTATTTAGACAGTCAGTGTGCATTTAGGCGGAGCCCATGACACAAGAACAATGTTGAACTTGACTGCATGTCGGTCATGTTCATGGGTGCTTCACACGTGATTATTTCACAATTTGCCGTGTTCAGTGGGTCTCATATTCAAAACTAACTAGACACAAAACTCAGAGAATTGACGTGCTACATGTAAATAACAATCTGTTGCTGGTTTATTTAGTGTCGGGCAAGAATTGCTGTCATTCAAAGGCCAGTGCTTATGTGTTGTCTGAATTTTGAACACAACAAATCAGTTGGAATGAACAAAGACAACCTGATTAATATTTAGAAGCATGACAGATTATCATTAGTAATAGTATTAGTAGTCTAGAGACAGTATCATTGTTCTTTTTTACTTTTTTAATGTCCAGTAATAATGTAAAATGTAAATGTTAAAGCATGCAAGGGCTTTTTTAGTGTTGTTACCAATGTCCTGTTACACATTTAAACTTGCACTTACTATACAGTGGGTTGTTACATGTGTGTAGTTACACCAGTATTACAGAAGTAAATTCTATGTACCAGTACACTGTAATTACATACTACTTACACATTTAGTTACCATGTAAGTTCACCGGTATAAGCGACACAATATAAAGTGGGACGAGTAAATTAACGCACTGTTTGTTATCTAACCACATAGGTGTTAAAGAAATAACAGGTTCTGTTGTTTTAACACATGTTCTTTAAGAGTGTATCACCATCCTTGTTGTATTCCAGATATTTATACCAATAATTGAATGGCATAAAATTAAGCAACATTCTTGATTCTACACAGCTTGTTTAACAGACAGTTTGCTAATTGTTTGATGGTTGCCTTTTTTGATGTAATAAAACACTCTACCATGTTTTTCATGACTTGAAGTAAAGCATAAAAAGAAACACAGGTGTGTAGGAGGAAGGGAATGCAGGCATGAATGTTTTTATCACATGCAGTACGTAGTGTATAAAGAATACAAGCAGGCGCATATGTGCACATCTACACAAACAGTTTTTAGATAGCATCAATCATCTGTAGGAATCAGCGAGCTGCATGCTTCATTTTACATTTCATAATGCATAAAATAAATCTAAGTTATTGGCTTCTTATCATACATAAGAGAGGGATGTGCAAAATCAGGCATTCTCAAACACAAAACATGACATGTTTGTCAAGCAATGCTCAAATCAGATTTTCTCCCTCAGAAACAATTTCACTGTATGCAAATAATGGAGCAGAGTGACCTTGGGATGTGGGAACAGATGTGGCTCCCACTGAGCAAGCACAAACTTCAACAAGTGCAGATGTCCTACAGTTTGTTCTAACAGCAATTCAATTATGATTTACTCAGCCACTCAAGTTTATTTGGCTTAGCCACAGTGGAATGAACTGCCAATTCACATGATTTGGCACATGTTTTATGTTTCTTGATAAGGTGTATGCTCTTCCAGCTGAAGCACAGCATGGAGAAGGACACTAACTTGTAAACCCCCAGTACTAGGAAACACTCATACACTGTTAAAAAAAAATCTGTTAAATTTACGGAAAAATACAGGCAGCTGTGGTTGCCAGATTTTTTTTTTCCGTAAAAAATACAGAAGTTTATAGAACTGTTTAAATTTACAGAAAATAACCGTATTTCACGAACTGATACAATGTTCAGATTACAAAAATGTAGCTTAGTGCATAAAAAACGTAAAGTCATTAAATGCACCAATGTGGTTATATGTGTTATAAGCAAACAGATTTTCACTGCATTAGTAACTACACAATTACATTTAAACAAAAGAAGATGCAGCATACTGTAACTTCAAATACTTTTAGTTCATCTTGGACTTGCACACAGATGCTACTATCCTCCACAATGGTGACAAAAAAAAAAAAAAAACATTTTACAGTATTTTGCTGTTTCAACTGTTTCAGTTTACAGAATATTTCTGTTAAAAAATACATTCCACAGTCTGTATTTTTTTATCGAACAAATTTAACCCCTCAAATCCCTGAGCAAAATCCTCACTAGTGTCTTCACTACAGAGGGTTGAACACTCAGACAGTGATGAAGTTAATGAGATAATTAAGTGTCTAATTAAAGGAGGATTGAGAATTATTGATGAACAACTGTTAACAAGCAGAATCACTGAAGAAAATAAAACACAAAAAACACAGCCAAAACCAAAGATAAAATTAACTGACAATAAAACTAAATAAAATATTAATTAATAAAAATAAAACAAATTACACAATAAAAATGTAATTTCTCAAGATCTCAGCAGAGTTCATTAAACAACTCCACAAACATCAGGAGCTTCACTTATTATTGACCTTTGGCTTTATTTCTGTCACATGAACAACAACTCATAATAAAATTTCTGTTGTTCATTTGAAGTCACCATGATGAAGGACAGAGTCTGCTTTAGTTGGCCTCTTCTACTATTTGTTCTGAAATTACGTTTTATTTAGGTTCCTATAATTAATAGTGTTAATGACACTATTTGTATAGCATGACAAGCCAAAAGTAAATACAAAAATAAGTTTAATAAAATTAACTTTGATAACGAAAACACCTTCACCTGCTTGTGCACTGGTTGAATATCTTGTTAGTTATAAGTGAGAAATGAATACCATATGTAAATGAAACCACTTGACCTACAACAGTCAATGACTGTTAACCATGTCTAAATACACCATTCATAATGAGAATGTTTGCTCTATGGCAGAACTTAAAACACACAGACATCAACAATTAGTCTTTGAATCTCAACAATGGTGACACACAAAAAATAAAAATCTAATAAAAATCAACCTAGAACAATAAAAACAATCTACTGAAATATGACACCCGCAGAACAATATAAAATAAAGAAAAATAAAGAGATTGTAAGAACTTTAAGCTGCATAATATATTCATGCTGCAATGCATGCTGGGATTTTTGTACTATGCTGGCACCCAGCATGCATTGCAGCATGATTGAATTAAGCAGCTTTTTTTTTTTTTTTTAGCAACCATGGTTGAAGTTCATATCCTGATTCTTGATGTCTGTGTGTCATAATGTGCAGCTGGAGATCTCAAGATTTTGTGCATGAAACAAATTAAATTTTAATTTCTTATTAATTCCGCAATTGTTTGTTGAACCTCCATGGAAAACTTGGGAATCTTAGCACCACGTTTGACACCATTGACCACAATATTCTCATAGACCGCTTATATTCTACAGGTGTCCAAGGACAGGCTCCTCAGTGGTTTAAGTCATACTTAGCTCATCGTTACCGGTTTGTGAATATTAATGGACAGCTCTCACAAGTCAGGCCAGTAAAGTATGGGGTGTCACAAGGATCAGTTTTAGGCCCTTTGCTGTTTACAATATACATGCTACCCCTGGGTGACATTATTAGAAGACACGGGATCAGCTTTTACTGCTATGCAGATGATACTCAATTATACATTTCAACTAAACCGAATGAGATGTCTGAACTGTCTAAGCTAACTGAGTGTATTAAAGTTGTTAAAGACTGGATGGCCAACAATTTTCTTCTCTTAAACTCAGAATTATTACTTATCAGGCCTAAATTCTGTACACAGCAGTTCTCACAACTTGACCTGCAATTAGAGGGATACAAAGTTAGTGTTAGCTCTACTATAAAAGATCTGGGTGTCATATTAGACAGCAATTTAACTTTTGAAAATCATATGTCCCATGTCACAAAAACTTTCATCTGAGAAATATCACTAAACAAAGTATGCTATCCATCTCAGATGCAGAAAAGCTAGTCCATGCTTTTATGAATTCTAGGCTGGATTACTGTAATGCTCTGTTCGCTGGTTGCCCAGCATCCTATTAACAAACTTCAGCTAGTACAAAATGCAGCTGCCAGAGTTCTTACCAGGTGTAGAAAATATGATCATATCACCCCAATTTTATCCTCCTTACACTGGCTACCTGTTAAGTTTCATATTGAATATACAATATTGCTCTCTACCTATAAAGCTTTAAATAATTTAGCTCCTGTTTATCTAACCAACCTCCTGTCTCGCTACAATCCAACCCGCTCTTTAAGATCTCAAAACTCAGGGCTTCTGGTAGTACCTAGAATAGCAAAGTCAAGTAAAGGAGGTTGAGCCTTCTCATTTATGGTTTCTAAACTCTGGAATAGCCTTCCTGATAATGTTCGAGGCTCAGACACACTCTCACAATTCAAAACTAGATTAAAAACCTATCTTTTTAGCAAAGCATACACTCAGTGCATCACTTAGCGGTATGACGCATGATTGTGCCCCATGCAGGTTTTTGCATTTCGTTTATAAACACTATGAACAGCAGCTACACTAATTATTCTCTTATTCTCTATTTCCACCTGGGGTACTCACCCCGAGGCCCTCAGACTATGCAGCGCCACTGATGCGATCCAAGACCAGCAACGAGATGATCCCAAGGTTTTCACAATCATGGACCAGGCCGCATCCTGAGCAGCTGTGGTGATCATGTAGGAGTGGAGAGCATGAGACTGATTCCTGTGATGCTCCAAGGACAGAGGAGTCTTTGCTGAGGTCCAGCATTCTCCAGCTTCCGGCGCCTACACTGCAGCTCTGCACAAGACGTTTGGCCATAGGAGAAATGGTCATGCCCAACTGAGCCTGGTTTCTCTCAAGATTTTTTAAATTCTTCACTTTCGCCAATTGGTGAAGTTTTTTCCTCGCCTCTGTCGCCACTGGCTTGCATGGTTTGGGATCTGTAGAGATGTGCATCAATGGAATCGCTCTTCAGTGATTGGAGTCTCAGTAGGG
The DNA here is from genome assembly GCA_903798205.1 of Danio tinwini. Taxonomy (NCBI): domain Eukaryota; kingdom Metazoa; phylum Chordata; class Actinopteri; order Cypriniformes; family Danionidae; genus Danio; species Danio tinwini. The sequence goes on from CAIGQZ010033001.1 coordinate 585,973, forward strand.
ATTACTAACCCACACTGAACTGAGCTAAACTGAACTAAACTGATCTGAAACTCTGAAAATCGATCTGACACTGTTTCAATTTACTATAATATTGAATGTGAAGCTGCTTTGACACAATCTACATTGTATAAGCGCTATACAAATAAATGTGAATTGAATTGAAACTGTAATATATCCCAAACAATTTCAAATAAAACTGTTTTCTATGGCTGAACTTATAAAATACTAGAAATTATGTCTGTAATAATTAAGTACACACAGTATAGTTTCACATTGCATTTCTTGCTTTAACTAATGAGTTTCAGAAACACAGTTATAACAGCCAGAAAAACATTAAGATAGAATAGTAAAGGTTTAAGAGCCCAACTAAAGCAGCCTCTGATCTCCATGATGGTGAGGTCAAATGAAATATTTTCAATAAAAAATATAAACCTCTGTTAATTATCAAATATTCTTGCAGATATGAGAGAAATGAAGTCAATCTGTAATCAGTGGAGTTGTTTAATCCTCTGTATAAATCAGTTGGTTTGGTGTGAGTCTGTAGTTTTATTTCTTTTTCTTTCTTTCGGTGATTGGGCTTGTTAACGGCAGGTGTCCATCAGTGTCTAAATTCACTCATTTGTGGTCATTCACTCTGTCTAGTGGACTACACTAATTGACTAATTTAGGGACTAGTGAATGAGGGTGTGTGGTGAGATTTCAGACACTCTGATTAGTTTCTCCAAAACAAAGGTTAGATCTGTTACAGCTATTTTCCGTATTTTGTACATAAATGAGCCGTCAATCATTTAAAAGGTTTTCACTGTAGATTGAACAGACTTTTACTGTTAAAATCACATACATTTTTACAGTGTACACTCTCTTTTTCACATGCACACTGCATCCAAAACTGCCTACTACTCAGTAGGTGTTGCATTTGAATTTAAATGTATTCCTCGGCCATTGGAATAGTACGTTCTATAGAATATGAATGTCAGCAGTATGAATGGAATTCGGATATACTACATACGCCATTTTCAGTCACATGACCTACCTGCGTCAGTTGCATCGCTTCACTCCCATTCATGAAACCTCTTGCAGGGCATCATGGGATAGCGCAGTGTGCATGGGATGCGCACTTCAGAATCTCGCAGGAAGTAGTAGGTCATCCGGGTACTTCTCGCATACTGATTTTTGAATCCTATGAATTTTGACATACTACTCGACTCACGTACTGATTTAAGCATACTGTATAATAAGTATATGGTTTCGGAGGCAGCCATACACTACAGTCAAGTTAGTTTATTCAATTCACCTTTAGCAGTGGTTCCCAAAGTGGGGGTCGAAGGACAACCAGAAGGGCTCACTTGGTGATTTCCAAAAATTTAATTCATTTTATTAAACTATTATAATTACTTTATGTTATGCATAATCTAATTTTACTTGGGCCTATTGGTGTGTGTGCGTTTGTATATTTACAAACATCTCAGAGGATACTGGGGGTTGTGAGTCACTAGCATTGTTATTTTTGCGGGTTGCGAGCTGAAAAGTTTGGAAATCCATGACCTACAGCACATGTATTTGGAAATGTATTTAGAAAACTCACACAGACACAAGGAGGACATGCAAACTCCAGACATCAATGATAATTTAACTCTTTTTATTAATAATAATAATAATAATAATAATAATAATAATAATAATAATAATATACTACTACTACTACTACTACTACTACTACTACTACTAATAATAATAATAATAATAATAATAATAATAATTATTATTATTATTATTATTATTATTATTAATAATAATAGTCATCAACATAATCATCAATGCTCAAAAAACATACACACACAGCAGACAATGAGTTAACTATTACATTTATTTAAGCAGTTAGATTTACGTAATCACTTTTATGAATTATTTTTTATAAGGTATTTATGAAATAATTTAATATAATTATTAGTCAAATATAATCATTATAAAAGTATACTATAAAGCAGTATTTAGGGAAATTCTCTTTAGTGTTTAATTCTCTAGTGAACTAATGCTCTTTGATTTGGGGACTCAAGAACAAAAATTTAAATGAAAGTGTGGACCATGCACCAAACAGCCGATTCAAATGTTATCACTTGATTGAATGGCTAGTAGGGGCCTCATGCGCCTACTGGTAGGCTCAGAAGGCAGTTATCATTCATCCACATGGTTAATCAGCTATAGATCACACACGGCTGTGACTGGAAGTTAACAAAAAATATTTAAATTATATTTCCCATTAATTGTATTTTATTAGCATCTACCCCTACCCCAACCCTAAACCCAACCATCACAGTAATGTAAAACAGCTCTGGATCTGGAGTCTTCTCTATTAGTATAGCTGATGAACCATGCAAATAGATGAAAACAGCCTTCTGAGCCTACCAGTAGGAGCAGAAGGCCCCTACTAGCCCATATCTATCAGCTGATAACCAATGATAAATCCCATTCAATCGAGTAATAACATTTGAAGGGGGTGCAGCAAACAATTCCACCATCCTTTTAGATTTTTTGTATTTTTTTTGTTACTAACTTTTACAACCCAGGCTCATTCTGAAAATGTACCTCTATATACATTTCTGGAGATCGCCAAATATGTCCTAGGAACTATGTTTTATTGCAGTTTTTGTTTTCACAAATCCACCAGAGGCCTATGTGTATGCTTTTTCAGATCTAAATTGTTCTCGCCATTTGCACCTGCAGTTCTCATGTAAATCTACCACAGGTTACTGTTGACCAAATGACTGACTAACCAATCGTCTGACCCATGCTCCTCCTTCCCTATACCCAACCAATAGGGTTTTCAAAATCACAGATTGACCCGCACACCCACTTTCCTACACCTAATCAACACTTTTAAAAAGCAATCTAGAAAAAGAAAAGCCCTCGCCTGATTTTTACCACATTTTCAGATTTGACCACATTCTCACCGTGTTATTCACTTGTTTAATTGAATTTTTGGATGCTGTTTTTTGTCTTACCTGCTTTCTGGAACCGTTCCTCACCAGACTCAAACCCTGTTGTTGTGGTCAACTCCTCTATGCATCTCAAGTCCACCGACAAACTGGTAACAGTGGGAAAGCCTTCCATATGGTAGTAAGAGGTTTGGTGGTAAGCACAAAAGAAACGGCTTCATACCGCTATGTAATGTTAGTTTTAAAAATGAAATGCAGTCATACGTACTCCTGGCTACATAATTCACAATCTCCAGAAATGTATATAGGGCTACGTTCTCGGTTTGTTAGTTGGATACTAAGATGCAACAAAATTAAAGGGAATTTTAATTGCCGATTTTCTTGCAATAAGTAATGTGATCTTTTGTCTGGCTGTACAAAAAACATTGTGCAAACTCTGTGAATTATCTCCCAGCTTCTCTGATGTGCAAGTCAAGGTGTTGCTTCCCAACATCTGCCGCTTTGGCTGTGGATGATGGATCCTCTGCCCTAGCGAGGGCCAGATTTGTTTTGCTAACAAGCATGTCTGTGCAAATGAATTAAATTAGCCCAGTGCTATTTGATACAGTCCATTTAATTGACCAAGCATTTTACTGTACCTAAAAGCTCTGTCAGTTTCCAACATTCACAATTTTTGCTTAATACCTGACAAGTGTTACTGCCTGCAAGCAAGTGGACATTTTTTGCACTAAAAGATGAAGGAAATGTAATAATAATAATAATAATAATAATAATAATAATAATAATAATAATAA
>CAIGQZ010033001.1:599254-609638 GCA_903798205.1 Danio tinwini
AGAGAGAGAGAGAGAGAGAGAGAGAGAGAGAGAGATCAGCAAAATATAATAGTGTTGCAAAAGAATGATATATTTCAGGCTTTAGTGGGAGCCTGACAGGAGAGTATGAGAGATAGAGAAAGTAAGAGAGAGAGAGCGAAAGGATAAAGGGATGGATGTCACTAGCCATGGGCCGGGTGAAAAGGTGTCAGTCTCTCAAGCTGGACATGTCACTAGCAGTCTGGACATGAATCTTCCAGCTTAGGACAGACCACTACCTGACAAGACAAGCATATATATATATACAAACATTAGGAGTCACTGATGTACACACACTAAATCTTTGTGGGGACTTCCAATTGACAATGATTTTTTTTTTGTGCTGTACAAAATGTATATTCTTATTTACCCTATTGCTTAAAACAACTTCAAACATGTTTTAATCTCAACTGTTTATAAGTAATTTTAATTGAAGGCAAAAAAAAAAAAAACACAACAAAAAAGTGTTCTCAATTTTCCCACACAAGGTCAATAATAATAATAAAAAATCTAAACATCTAATAATTTGACAAAATATTCAAGATAAGATTTAAAATAATTGATTAATGATTTTAAATTATATATAAATGATATTCACTGTTTCACACATTAGGGTTTTTGTTGTCATAATTGCAGACTTCTGAACACATAATAAGTACAAAAAGTTGAAATGACAGCAAGTAACTGAGGAGAAAACAAGGGTTGTCTCAAATAGTAATTTTAAATTTTCATAACGCTAAATGTCAACATGTCAAAAACATGTGCTGCTTAATATTTTTGAGCAAACCTTTTTTTCTAAATATTTTTCTGATCACTTTTTTTTCAGTGGAACAAATTTAATTTGTCACAAAAATTAATAAATACATTTATAACAGTGTTGTTAATTTGTAATTATATTTAATGATATTTTATTGACGATTTCATATTGTAACACTGCAGTTTATTCAATTCAGGACACGATTATAATGGCCTTATGACAATTATGTTTATGACAGATTTATGACAAGTTGTGTCATCTTGGTAATGTGAGAGACATGACAAAGACACTAGCAGGTTTGTTGTCCTGCTAATGTCAAGTTGTCATGACAAAGACAATGAGGATATTAAGTATTTGCTTATGCCAAGCTGTTATAAAAAAGAAATTGACATTTAAAATTACATAACTAAATGAATAACTCTTCATAAGCATGCATAAAACCACATATATTCATATGCATAAAACCATTCATATTCATGACGTGTTATGTCATGTTTATAAATGTTTTATGGCAGTCTTGTGAATGCATTTTCCTCACTGAATAAAAGTAAATCTTGTTTACTCCAAATTTTTTTGTACTCCAAGATTTTGTTTGTAGTGTTCTCTCTAACACCACAAATTCAGTATATTATATAAAGTATATATAATGTGGGAAAAAATTAAATAAATAAATAAATAGGGCGGTGCAGTGGGTAACGCTGATGCCTCACAGCAAGAAGGTCACTAGTTCAAGCCTCGGCTGGGTCAGTTGGCATTTCTGTGTGGAGTTTGCATGTTCTCCCCGCATTTGTGTAGGTTTCCTCTGGGTGTTCCGGTTTCCCCCACAAGTCCAAAGACATGCGCTATAGGTGAATTGGGTAAGCTAAATTGTCCGTAGTGTATGTGTGTCAATGAGTGTATATGGATGTTTCCCAGTGATTGCAGGTTGCAGCTGAAAGGGCATCTGCTGCATAAAACATATCTACATAGGGTGGTACATTTGGTTAGAAACTTCAAAAACATCACAAAATATGTTCTATATGGAATAAATTGCCATATCACCCTGCAGCCAAAGACTCACTGTAACTAAGCAGGGCTGAGCATAGATGTGAAACCACATGGGAAAAATAGGTGGCTGTTGGAAGTTGTGTTAGTAAGGCCAACAGGGGGCGCTCATCCTGTGGTCTATGTGTGTCCTAATGCCCCAGTATAGTGATGGGGGCACTATACTGTCAGTGAGCAGCATTTTTCAGATGAAATGTGTCTGTGGTTATTAAAATCCCATTGTTAGTTAAAAAATGTCACTTTAGAACTAATTTTAGAATTCATTCAACAGAGTGTGTCAAAGCAGCTTCACATAGAAGATTATATAAATTGAAACAGTATCAGTTCAGTTTTCAGACTTCATGCATCATGTAAAATGTCCTAGTGATGACAAAACAGAGGATGATTCTAACAGATCAGGAGTATAATGCTGAACATCTAAAAACTCTAAACTAAATCAATAAATCAAAACAGTTCCCCTTCGGGAGTGGAACTTCAATGCTATGTGGAAAAACTTCCACTATGGGGATTTCGTCAGAATCCAATCATCTGAAAGAGTATAAAAACGGACCAATAAAATGTCAATGAATTGGCGGCATCAGCGTGCACAGCTGTTTTCAATGACAATTAGCTTGACATAAAAGCCCAGCATGTGCTCAGCAACGACATCCTTTTCTCAGGGTTTCAGTGGAAGTAAATCCGCCGCCTCCGGGCTCGCGGACCTCTCGCTCCTCTACGCGCTCCATCCAAGCTTCAGGTGAGAGAAGCTCTCCATCCTCGGATGGTCACCCTCTCACTTGATGATACCAAGGATCAGATGCCCCAGCTTCGGCTCGCGGGCATCCGCATACTTAATTGTCCCAGCGACTGGCTGATTTCAGCGCGCTCGTGGGATTAATTAGATTACGCACAGAAACAGTTGACTATTGGGGCTTCAGGTCAACCGAGAGAAGAGCAGCCTCACCCCCGTGCAGAGCAACTCTTTTTTTGGGTTGGAGCTGGACTCCATCACCATGACGGCGTGTCTCCCCCGAGAGCGCGCCGAGCTGATGCTGGCCTATCTGAGAGAGTTCGACAGGAAACTGTGGTCTCACTGATATTATTTCAGAGGCTCCTGGAGCATATGGCATCCGCAGCCGCTGTCTTGCCGCTTGGATGCTCCATATGAGACCACTTCAGCATTGGCTTCACATCAGGTCCCAAGACGCGCATGGCACGCGAGCGCACACCGGGTGACTGTTACCCTGCTGTGTCGCCGCGCCCTCAGCCTCTGGATGGACCCTGTGTTTCTACAGGCCCGCGGGCCTCTAGAACAAGTGTCCAGGCATGTCGTCATTTGACGGATGCTTCCAGTACGCATTGGGGGGCCTTGTGTTGCGGGCATGCAGCTGTGGCTCTGTGGTAGGAACCTGGTTGCATTGGCATCTTAACTGCCTGGAGCTGTTGGCAGTGTATCTCACGCTGCACCATTTTTTACCCGCGTTTGAAGGGAAACACGTGCTGGTCAGGACGGACAGTACGGCTGCAATGGTGTATATCAACCGCAAGGGGGATATCCGCTGTCGCCGCATGTCTCAGCTCGCTCGCCATCAACTCCCCCGAAGTCATATGCGGGGAAATTGCTGCATTCCATTTTCCCCCGCCGAGCTCAATCGTGCAGCCGATGCACTCTCACTGTAGTTCGCCTCCATCGCCAATTGTCCAGCTGTTATGTGTGTGTTCTGCACACTGGCTACACAGCTGGCCCCGGGGCGTGCGTAATACGCATTTCGCACAGATGCTGTGTAAGATCAGGGAGGACGAGGAACAGGTCTATGCATTGCATCTCTCGGGCTCAATCAAACCTGTATTCTAGCTCTCTCCTCGTGATGGCCCCTTCCTGGCATGTCCCCTGGAAGAAACTTCTTCTTTGGGAACAGGCACCTTTGGCACCCGCACCCAGATATATAGAACCTCACGTGTGGCCCATAGATGGATCGCGGAGGACTTAGGTGATCTACCGTTTAGGTGGTTAACACCATTACTCAGGCCTAGAGCACCCTCTATGAGGCATGCCTATGCCCTGATGTGGAGTCTATTCGCTGTGTGGTGTACTTCTCTCCGAGAAGGAAACCCCAAACATGCCAGATCAGTGTGATGCTATCCTCCTTCAGTTGGCTGGAGCCAAGGCTGTCCCCTCCGCACTGAGGGGTTGGCGTTGCGGTCATCCCCGCTCTAAGGACGTGGCAAAGGCAATGCACTGGGAAAGCATCCCCTTATGCACCAGTCCCCAGAGGCGCGAGATGTGGCTATTATTATCCTGTCCCCTCTCTTACCTGTTAAAGATCTCTCTTAGGAGAGGTCTGCTCGATCACTCGACCCAGTATCTCAAGATTTCTGTCCAGGTAGACAGCTCTGCTGATCGCGTTGGTATCGGTCAAATGGGCGGGTATCTGGAGGCATTTTCGGTCAGTGAAATGTGCCAGCGTTTTGGGCCAGCCCACTCTCACGTTTACCTGAGACCCCGGCCCACCTAGGTGCCCTAGGTTCCTACAGCGCTCGTTAGACTATGCAGTGAACCTGCAAGCGCTGCCCACGGAGGAGGCAGACCCAGCCCCTTTATTGCTGTGTCCTGTTCACGCTATAATGGACTGTACTCAGAACTTAGATCCTCTGAGCAGCTCTTTATATGTTACGGTAATCGGCAGAAGGGAAGTGCCGTATCTAAACAGAGGTTGCTCATCTCCCTTGCTCATCGAGTCACGGCGAGCCGTGTCCCCCAGGTGTGAGAGCGCACTCCACTCGGAGCACGCATCCTTTTGGTCGTTAGCACGCGGCGCCTCTCTAACAGACATTGTAAGAGCAGCGGCTGGGCGACACCTGAGCATTTGCGAGATTAATCTTCGAGTGAACCGTTTTCCTCACGCTGGTGTATGAGGAAATTCGGTTAGGTGTTGTAAAACGCTTGCTGCGCCTTTCTCTCTAACACAGAGATACGTGCGCTTTTCTCACTTTGTCAGTTGAGTTCCCTACTCGGCAAACCCTGCAGAGTTCCTCCGAGGCCCCCAGCATCTGACTCAGCGGAGGAGTCAGATGTTGGCCCGTTACGTTGAAGGTATGCCCGCTGGTCATCCCGCGTTCTGGTTATAGGTGGCTGCTATGTGCGATCCCCGCTGGCGATCCCATACGCTCACTTAGCCACTATGTAGTCCCCCCTCCTAGGCGGGCTTGTGTCTTCCCTCCCCACTACAATCTTCTCATATGTGCACTCCCCTTTCTCAGGGCTAGTCCATATGCTATTTTGTCACCAGGTCTCCCCGTCTGAGCAGCAGGTGGCCTCCGCAGCATCCTCTCTATCGGGATTGAAGGCTTTCCCAACGTGCTGTCGTATTTAAAATTTCTAGAAACTAACTAGGTGTATTTTACGACTCCCGAAAAAATATATCTCAACCAGAAAAGGTAAGTAAGGTGAGTAAGGGCCAGGGGACACGTTGGAAGACTGCGCCTCTGGTGATGCAGGTGTGCTCGTGCTGCTGCGTGGCGCGCCCCTCACCAGAGACGTCGTAAGGTTCTTTCGTTGTGGCGTTTTCCATAAATTTCCCCATAGTGAAAGTTTTTCCACATAGCATTGAAGTTCCCCTCCCGAAAGGGGAATGCTCCGGTTACTAAAGTAACCCTCGTTCCCCGAGGGGGGGAAGGGAAATGCTATTTTCCTTCGCCACAACGATTGCCCCTTAGCTTTTGAGAGTGAAAACCTCTTCAGCTAGAAAAGGATGCCGTTGCTGAGCACATGCTCGGCTTTTATGCCAAGCTAATTGTCATTGAAGACAGCTGTGCACGCTGATGCCACCAATTCATTGGCATTTCATTGGCCTGTTTTTATACTCTTTCAGATGATTGGATTCTGACGAAATCCCCATAGTGGAAGTTTTTCTACATAGCATTTCCGTTCCCCCCCTCGGGGAACGAGGGTTACTTTAGTAACCGGAGCATTCTGTATGTATTACTCTGCCTCATCCGGGAATTCACACTTAAATTAACCCCATAAAAGCCAATGCAAATCACTTACTAACATACTGTAATAAAATATAGAAAATAGAGAGGTTGACTAAAAATGGGATTTGACTTAATCTCTGTATTGTTTTCTGCTGTAGTGAATGTGAACATAACTTTATAATATAACAAAAAATACAATCATTTATTCATTTTCCTTCAGTTTAGTCTCTTATTTATCAGGGGTCACCACAGCGAAATGAATCACCAATTATGCCAGCATATATATATATATATATATATATAATTATACATTTCTAAGACAGTAGATTCATAAATCAGGGGAAATAACTTTAAACAAATAACCATTTATATTTGAAAAGATTGTGTTGTTAGTATGCACAGGGATGTTTCAAATATACAAATGTTTTCTCATTAAAACCTGATATTATTATAGTTAATTGAATGTGGTCTAAGTAATGCATTAATAGGGCTGTGCAGTAGCTTTAGTTGTCGTGACAACAGGACATTTCTTCTGCAGGTTAGCATGGAATCATCAGAACAGTGGTGTGAAGAAGGCATATTTTTTATTTATTCATTTATTTTTTAATACAAGCTCTTTCTGTTTTGTATGTCAAAGTCTTACATTTGCAATATGGTTCAAATGACTGTACAAAATAATGCTTAATCAAGTGCAGAATCTTAAGGGGGGGTCCTCTGAGCATTTTTTGAAAATCTTTACTGCGCCAGAGGCCACCCAACACTGTTTCAAGCTTGAAAAAAATCAGACACAGAAGAGAGAGAAAACCTCCTAGATGTTTATATTTGTTTCTTGCAATGATTTATAGGCTTCATATAACTTATACATTATAGATTTATACATTCTTATAACTTAGAATTAATTTAAAGCATAAAAATACAACCTCAATTACATAAATATTGTGACATTTTGTAATACAATTAACTCAAGTTCTTGGGGCCCTATAATACACCCTGCGCAATAAGGTGCAAGACGTGCTTGCCCTGACGTGTTGCTATTTTCAGACCAACTCAACTTTAATTTTCCCATTTTCTGCCATGTTGTTTAAATAGCAAATCCATTTGCGCCACTTTGTGAACTCATGGGTGTTCGGTCTAGAAAAGAGGTGTGTTAAGGTCCATTGTTGGCACGTTGCTATTTTGAGGAACTAAAATAGATTGCGCAATTGACCAGCTGAAGTTCAGCGCAGAGCACATAAGTTGTGCGCCCCACTTACACATTGCTTAAAACATGCAGTATGTACTGCAATGCAGAAATATCTTTACAAATGAAAAATAATTAAAGGATTAAAATATTACAAAAATATTACTTTCTACATAAAAAAAAAAAATCGCTGCTTAACTTGCTTCTGTATAATGTTCTTATTATTAGCAGTATTATTATGTATATGCATATTAATATTTGTTTTAATAAAAACAAGCTTATATTTGTCCACTTGTCAGGTTTTGGACCATATTGGGCAATAGGACGTGTGTTTGGATGTAACTTGGATGTGTTTGGATGTTTTTGACCACACTTTGTTATTATTGCTGATTTATTTGTTTGCTGGAAATTTGAACTGAATTCAGAATTAGTTTTGAAACAAATATTTGCGCTTAACAAATTAAAATAATTATGTAATAGTTAATTATGCTAATGGATGTCTGTGCGTACAACACAGTTTCCTTATCCAAAAAGAAAGTGAAAATAAAGGCCGATTGGAGGAGGCTCATTCTTTAACATTTCATTGCAGATGCTCTCTTTAACTGTTTTTTGCCAGTGAAGCATTTAGTTTTTCCACTTACAAAGTCTGCCATGTAAATAGCAAATGCACCATGGCGCGACACAACTGACACTTAAAGGGAATGGGAGATGAGACTCTGATCTGTGTATTCTCAAAACACACCCATTTCTCATTAAGAGAATAAGCTCAACCCTGTTAGACCATGCGTCGTGGTGCAGAGCATATTTTTCCATTCTTAAAATAGCAAAAGTGGATTCCAACACGCCCTTAATGCTTTTGCACGCTGCACTTCAGACTTTGCGCCTATCGTTAAAATAGAGCCCTTTATCTCAAAAAAAACAAAGGGGAATCCAGATTTTATGAGCAACAGTTGTAAAAGCAAGCATCTGTCATAGAATGAAGAGAAGCAGAACAAACAGGCATAGGTGACTGTGTGCGCATTGACGCAAATTAATATATTGAGAGAGTACAAAGACATGGGCAGCACGGTAGTGGGTAGCACAATCACCTCACAGTAAGGAGGTCACTGGTTCGAGCCCCGGCTAGTTGGCATTTCTGTGTAGAGTTGGTGAATTGGGTAAGCTAAATTGTTTGTAGTTTATGTGTGTGAATGAGTGTGGATGGATGTTTCCCAGTGATGGGTTGCAGCTGGAAGGGCATCCGCTGTGTAAAACATATGCTGGATAGATTGGCGGTTCATTCCGCTGTGGCGACCCCAGATTTGAAAGGGGATTAAGCCGAAAAGAAAATGAACGAATGAGTACAGAGACATTTACTGCCATTGTGATGATATTGTTCATTATGGTCATTACATTAGGTGCCATGCTGCATGTGCTACAAAATTGTGGTTTCATAGTAACATACTGATATAAATTATTGTGTTTATTATGTGTTCAAAGACAAAGATAAAAGTTAAGTGATGCTTGTGTCTATATGTGTGAAAAATAGAGATGTTTTAGCAAGTTGTTATGTGTTCCCAGTTGTGCCAAAGTAAATAGTTATTTGATCATTCTCCTAATACAGAGATTGAGGAAACACAAGTGCTTGTGTCCACTCTTTAAAATTTATAGGTCTCCTTTTTTCAGAGGGATTACAATTGAAAATAGTCATTAACAAAAAGAAAACCTTAAGGCAAATCATACGTAATAATTGCCTTATAAAGGTTGCAACTAACTAATGATAGCTGCAACTAAACGCAGCTATTGAATGCTGATTTATGGTCAGTTGACACAGTACGTATAGCTCCTGGACAGATCACATCTCCCGCTAACATACACTCACCAGCCACTTTATTATGTACACCTCACTAGTACCGGACTGGACACCATTTTGAACCCTCCTTCATGGCATACAATAGATTTAACAAAGTACTGGAACTATTCCTCAGATATTTTGGTCCATGTTGACATGATAGCATCACACAGTTGCTGCAGATTTGTTGGCTGCACATCCATGATGTGAATATCCCATTCCACCACATCCCAAAGGTGCTCTATTGGATCGAGATCTGGTGACTGTGGAGGCAATATACGAACAGTGAACTCAATGTCATGTTCAAGAAACCAGTCTGAGATTATTCACGCTTTATGACATGGCGCGATATCCTTCTGGAAGTAGCCATCAGAAGATGGGTACACTGTGAAGACAATAATTAGGTAGGCTGTGGTGTTGACATACTCAATTTGTACTAATGGGCTCAAAGTGTGCCAAGATTATCCCCCACACCATTACACCACCACCAGCAGCCTGAATCATAGACACAAGGCAGGATAGACCCATGCTTTCAAATTCTGACGCTACTATTTGAATGTCGCAGCAGAAATTGAGATTCATCAGACCAGGCAATGTTTTCCAATTTTCTTTTCTTCAATTTTGGTAAGCCTATGCAAATTGTAGTCTTAGTTTCCTGTTCTTAGCTGACAGGAGTGATACCTGCTGTGGTCTTCTGGTGTTGTAGCCCATCCGCCTCAATGTTAGATGTGTTGTGCGTTTGGAGATGTTTGTCTGCATACCTCGGTTGTAGCGAGTGGTTATTTGGGTTACAGTTGTCTTTCTATCAGCTCAAACTGGCCATTCTTCTCTGACCTCTGCCATCAACAAGACAGTTGCGCCAACAGAACAGACGCTCACTGGATATTTTCTCTGTAAACCCTAGAGATTGTTGTGCGTAAAAATCCCAGTAGATCAGCAGTTTCTGAAATACTCAGACCAGCCCGTCTGGCACCAATAACAATGCCACATTCAAAGTCACTTAAATCCCCTTTCCTCCCCATTCTGAAGCTCGGTTTGAACTGCAGCCAACATCTTTACCATGTGTACTTGACTAAATGCATTGAGTTGCTGCCATGTGATTGGCTGATTAGAAATTTGCGTTAATGATTAGTTGGACAGGTGTACCTAATAAAATGGCTGGTGAGTGTATACTATATCACATACCACTATTTATCATCGTGTAGTGATATGAGGGTCAGTTATGTATTTCCAGAGCATATAAATGTGTCACCTTTACTTTAAATGCTGCAAATGTATTGCCTCAGAAAACAAAAATCTAGGAAAACATCTTGGCTTCTGAGTTGTACTAGCCAATCAAAACAAGTATTTCAAAATAACAGTTTGAGTTAAGACAACTGAAGAATTTATCCAAGTGGCAAACATTGATTTTTGCTAGATATAGTCAATAAGGTTTAACCATGAGTACTTGTGTAAGGTTTACCATGAGTACAAGTACTTGACACTTCTGCAAAAAAAAAAAAAATAAATAAAAAAAATTATATATTAATATAAATTATATATATATATATATTTATATATTAATATATATAAATTTATAAGATATATATATATATCAAAA
>CAIGQZ010033001.1:644638-659638 GCA_903798205.1 Danio tinwini
AATATTGGATAAAAATAAATCTAAAAATAGTAATATATTTAAATGTACAACTTAAGTAAATTTTACAAACAAAAAGTCAATAAAATCTACTTAGAATTTCCCAAGTAAACTTTACTTAACATTTCTAATTAAATGTACTAATAATTATGGTTAGTCTTTTATTTGGCAAAGCTTTGAAGATTTACTAGCCTTTTCTGAGTGAAAAACATTTCCAAGCTTTTTTCAAGTAAACCCTACTCCTCATTTCTTACAGTGTTGGAGGAGGAAAAATCTGCATATTTTTTTTGGTGAGTGACATTTTAAGTTGATCTCTTTCTTTTGTATGTTATAGTGTTGTATTTATACCATATAATTGTACTGTATTGAATGTGACATGGGACGCAGATATCAGGAATGTGTGTATTTTGTGTTGGCCATTGTATAACCCTGAGTTACTTTTTGGTTGGCCATCTGTTTCTAACGAGTCACCTGTTTTGGTTACTGCAGACTAGTTCAGTAAATAGAAAGAATGCAACAGTAGATAAAACAGTAATCTGGTAGTGTTTGTGCTGCTTTAGCTTTTTTCGGGTTCTTATTGTGATATCCTGATTGGATATGTCTCTAGACTGATTGTATTTTATGCCGTTTAGCCTTATAATCTTGAAATGTGAGCAAACTAACCTGTTTTGTCATCACTTTAGAAATTATGCTAGAGAATCATTCAAATACTAGTTCTAAAGTGATGTTGGTGAATTAGTAACAACTTCTACTGTTCTGATGTCAGCTGCAGATGTGAAGCCTCCCTCCAGTGCCGAAATACAGCATTATCGTTCTGCTACTTGTGTGATATTGCTCATGTATGGTTCTCTAAATTACTTCTGGACATCTGACTTTTTTCAGTAAAACATTAAATAAAAAAAAAAATTGGTACAAATGTTGTGACATTTCTTCAATCAATCAATCAATCAATCAATCAATCAATCAATCAATCAATCAATCAATCAATCAATCAATCAATCAATCAGTAAATCAATTGTATATAGTAGTCAACATTTGAAGTAAATCAAAACATTTTATCAAAGTTGTCCTAAAATTATAACAACATCCATTCTATATAATTCTAAGTGAAAAACATAAATCTTAATAAGTTAGAATAATGAATGAATGAACCTGTCTGAAAAAAACAACAACTTTTTTATCTAAAAAAAAATAAAAATGCATATTTTGTTTTGAGTAGTAATTTATAGTAAGATGAACATTAGCACAGTCTTAGCAATACAGCTAATTCATGAGCTGTTATACATCACTCTTATTTTTTTGTAGAAGTCGAATATTTTGAATCTCTCTGACATTTAACAGTAAAACATTTCATTAATTTGAATGAAAGGGATGTATTCTCAAAATACTTAATTTGTGCAACAAAATACAAGGTAATCAGGAGAACTACGGAACACAAACAGGGCTGCAAAACAGTCCAACATAGGCTCATTCTGAAATGTAGCCCAATATACATTTCTGGAGATCACAAGTTATGTAGCCAAAGCTATGTATGGCTGCATTTTATCTTTAAAACGAACACTATGGGTCAATATGTGCTTTTGAAAACACTATCGGTTGGGTTTAGGGAAGGAGAAGGGTGTTGGTCAGTCAGTAAATCAATCAGTCGACAGCAGCCTCTGGTTGATTTATATGAGAACAGCAAGCGTGAATTGTACTCGCAACAAAAATTTCTGATATGAAAAAGCGTTCACATCAGCCTCTGGTAGATTTACAAAAATAAAAACAGCAAAAAAAAAATTTAGCTCGTGGGACGTATTTGACGCTCTCCAGAAATGTATATAGGGTTACGTAATCAGAATGAGCCTGGTTGAAACAATCAATGAACAAGAACTGAACTAAACAGAATGAAGGTTCAATGAGAGGAGGGATTGATTATGATTGTAACTATAGAATTGAATTTTAACTGACTATGGAAATGAAGGATCACTCAAACTCAAAGAACCGTAAAAAATACACAGAAATGCACGAGCAAAACATTGCAGGTGCATAAGAGAATATTACTTAAATTGTTTACACACCTGCAATATTTTGCATGTATGGTTTCAAACATGTTGTGTTATCATGAAATGTGGGAATGTTGTCTCATATATTTTCAGGTTCTGTGATTTCCCATGTGTTCTATGTGCTATTGTTTACTGTATATCATGTGGTTATTTTGTTTTGTTTTCCCGCCATTCATTTTTATTCATTAGTTCCACCAGTCACCAGTGTCTCACCCTTGATGGTAATTAAGTTCATCATCTACTGTGTATTTATACTCCTCTTGTTTTGTTTAGTTTTGTCTGGTCTTGTATTGTCAACATCCTCGTGTTTTTAAATATTCTCATTTCCCGCACATTCATGTGTGGAGAGCACCTGTGACATAAATGTTTCTCTATGCTATGAAATGCTATAATAGAAACTTTCTTATATCATTTGCCATTTTGCAAGCTACAAATTTAAGGAAATATTCAAATTCAAATTCAAAATAAAAACTTAATGAGCACCAATTTGTGCATTACTTTACATCACATCTGTTTATTAACACGCTATCAAACCAATGATTGAGGAATTACTGTACATGTGTACTGCCCTCTAAACTTTACTGACATTTTGATAGGCTTTCTTTAATTTATGATTGCAGTAATGCAGATTCAGGCATAAATCAGTGTTTGCATTTGAGAAATCTGTATAACATGCACCTGACAGACAAATTTACTGAGAACTGATTTAATGGTAAATGTCATTGTGGCATGACATTTTACAAAAGTGGCAACCTCAAAACTCACCATGTAGGTAAAGTCCTGTTAAAGAGCTCCTATGGGTTTTTGAAAATGACCTTCCATGTAGCGTGTAACACAGCTCTAATGGAAGTGAAATATCCAGCTAAGGCTTTAATCTGAAAGTGCACAGTGTTCAAAACTATTGATTCATTTATAAAAGAGTCAACTCGACGTCAATATGAAACTTAAGCCCCGCCCAAGTGTTGCGTGCGCAAACCTGGGAAAATTGAAACCCCCAGCCCCGTCCACAAACACAGTAGCAAGAATCAAGTCGTGTAGACGCTGTGCTCAGCTGAATATTATTGAAAGTGTGAGGGAAAGTTAGTGTTGTTTTCTCTACCCAAATATGAAACTGTGAAAGTCAGTGGTGCAAAAAAAAGACCATTAATGTGTGAGACTTTGTCAGAGCTTGACAGGAACTTTGCAGTGCACAGTTCATGGATCAGTTTCTTCCTCCATTTCACAAGTGTAAGTACATGTGATTAAAATGGTTGCCTCCTTGTTTTCTCTAGCTTGCAAATTATGTATTTAATCGTGTTTTGTTACTTGTAACCACATGCAGTGTATCTGGTTAACTCTTTATATTCTCATACCGCGTCTAATGCCACGTTGAAAATGCAATGCGTGCTGTTTTGTTTATGGATTTAAATGCCTTTGTGAGCTCTCGTTCCACTGCCGTTTGTCATTGCTATGGCCACCGTCAGGTTTGAAGTTACAGGAGTTTTCCTGGATAAATAACAAAACGGGACATTATCAGGAAGGCTATTTTAGAGTTTAGCAGCCACAAATGAGAAGACTCTACCTCCTTTACTTGACTTTGCTATTCTAGGTACTACCAGAAGCCCTGAGCATGTACAAACTGGCATTAATCTTTCATAAAACTGCTAAAACGGACAGCATTTAAAACATCTGCTTTACAATGCTGTCCATCATGTTAGCTGAATTGGTCACATGACTGCATCACATGACTTAAATTCATCATAATATTCAAAAGCCTCTATTTTCACAGTAAACACTGCAACACCAAAAAAGCTTTTTCTAATTTATCCACTTTGAAATACGCTTTCAGAAAAAATAGTTTTAGTTTCCTAAAAAAATGCCATCTCAGTGTAGTAAAAAGGCCAAAACGAAGAGAAAGATATGCATTTCTAAATGAAAACATATAAGCGTGGACATGACCTATGTGATTCTCTTGTGTGGCATCATATAGCTGCTAATCATGTAAGTCAGAGTTTGGAGGCTCATCCTTTTCCTAAGAATTTAATTAGTCCACATATTTTCAAAAGCAGACTCAAAAAAAGCAATGCTATTGTACTCAATATGAATTACTTTTTATGCCTACTCATAGAACACCTGTCTTTTCTAATAGTGTTGTAGAGCGGAACATAAAAAAAAAAACAGAGCCTGAGCAGCAGAGAATCACAGTAATCCCACCTTCCCTACAGAAGGGTGTGATGTTCGCTATCTTAGCAGCGAAGAGGTCCATCCACCAATTCTCTGTTTCTCTCAGGCACCAGTGCTTCATATGGTCTGTGTGCTCTGGACCACATGCAGGGCAACCTGTCAATACTATCAGCACTGGCAGATTCTGCCTGTAGACCAGTCAAAGGCTGAGTCTGGCTGACTGGGAGCGCAAGAGGAGCGAGGTTGCCTGTTACCGCCAGGCTAATATCGACTTGGCGGAGTATTGTGGAGGAAATGAGGGCTTGGAGAATTGGACATGCTAAAGTTAGAAAGTTTGAGAGAAAACTTTTGCCTAAGCACAATATACAACACACTATTTAGGGATTTAGTACAATTCTACGAGCGTATTTCCTTTGCGGATATGTTTTCCTGAAAGAGAGAATGCATTTGTTTATTTATTTAAATGAGAATTGGAAACAGCTCGCGGTGGATTTATGGTTGTTGACATTTTTGTTTGCTGTTAACCTCACTGTATATTCGTGCTTCGAGAGGAAGTTATTGACATGCATTGCCTGGTCTCTACATCCTAGGCAGTGAAATCATTTTCATTAGCATTCAGCTTTAGAAGCTATTTGGCTAATTAATGTCAATTTAACCTGTTTTATTCCTTGTGGTTTACTAAATGCCTCTGCAAAACACTTGTCAGATTCTGACATGGAATTTAGCGACTAATTTGAGTTGAGCCTTATCAAGTGCTCTCACCTCCTCTGGTCAATTGGGCTTCATTCAGATTAATTCTTTATTGCATGTGGTGGTGTGATTACAATTTGTAATATTATTTTGCTTCCAGTGATGAAGGTAATTGATATTTATTCTTGACTTAAAAAAAAGTCAATTTATATATTTGAAAAATAAAAAGAAATGTTCTGCCGTTTACTGTATTTCTCTGTCTCCTCTAAGAAAGTTGGACATATTTTCCCAAGATGCTGTGAAACGCCTGCCACCCTCTCTACACTAATAGGCCCCTTCCTGTGTCCTTCTGATGCCATTTTGTACAGAAAAGACAAAGGTTTAGCAGCACTTCTATTTGCTCACTTGGCATGTCCTTGTAGAATAGCAAGAAAAAACAAAAAGTTTTTTGTTTAAAAAGAAAAGAAAGCCCTCAACAATGTAGTTCAGTTGTGAACATTTAAGAACTCTCATCCTTCACTGACCTCCTCCTGCCACCATGCAAAAACAAATTAAGCTTTAGTTGTTTCAGTTGTCTGTGTGAGTTGTGTATTGATTTTTAGCTGATTCTCTGTGGGGCTGTGGAGTTGTGGAGCATTGAAGTGAAAAGCTCTGCTCAGACAAAGTAAAAATCTTCTCTAAACATAACAACACCAACTACAGTAGCAACCATTCAGAGATCATGCAAGACTAAAGTTTTGAAGTGTATACAATTAATATTAATCATGAGACTTGTTAAAGTGTGCATATTTATCCTCGGTTACAGTAAGAGGTTTGTATCGTTCATAGACAGTTTGATATATACCTGCCAACATTTGTCTCTAAAAATCCGGGAGGGGAGGGGGGGGGGGGGTTAGGGGGGTGAGCAGAGCAACTGGAAGGGGTGCCTGGTCTGTCGGTGATCTGGCGGTGTTATGCCCCATTTACAGGGGGCGTCAGCTTCAACGCTTCCAATTCACTTTGAATGGGTGACGTCTGGCATTGTTGAACTGTATTGTGGATCTGTTGGTGCCGCTTCAGTGGCATTGATCGCTGTAGAATTTGTGACTTTCTCAACTTATCAAGTGCTGACGGAAGCGCCAGCCAATCAGATCGCTGTATGCAAATACACCAGCTCAGACAGTAGCCGATTGCTGACTAAATTCATTGGCTGACGTTGCTTTGACGATCGCGTCAGCCCCAACTTCAGATACTCCCTCTGTCAAGCGTTGACGCTGAAGCCCCGTGTGAATAGGGTGTTACCAGATTGTACCAATCACCTGAGGACCAGGGGAAAGGGTTGAAATTCCGGGAGTTTTCCGGGAGAAATGACAAATTGGGAGTTGGGTCTGAAATACTGGAGACTCCCGGGAAAAACGGGAGTGTTGGCAGGTATGGTTTGATAGAGTTTGACAGTTTAGCCTCAGACAGACCACCCACAATCTCTGACAAGCTGATGTATATTGCACACACAAAAAAAAGAAAAAGAGCTGTCTGAAATCACCTATTACAATATGAACAGCTGCTGCTATTCATATCCAGTCACCTGGAAATAAAGTTGAGTTTACAAAGTGCAAATAGTGTGCTAGAGAAAGACAAAATCTCTGGAAATCAGCCAGAATACTTTAATAAACTCTTTGAAAGTTTTGTTGGTGGCGCATAATAAATAATAAGCTGATATTAACTTTCAGAAGTAGATACTTTGCTTGCCAAGTTGTCTGATAAATTCCTGAAGCATCCTCCATAATCATTTCTGGTTTTAATCGTTTGTATTTCATAACTTTTTAAAGGAGTCTTTTTTTATTAGAAGAAGTAATTTAAGTGTCAGGTTTCCCATCTCACAATGCACCATACACTCACCAGCCACTTTATTAGGTACACCTTACTAGTATCGGGTTGACTCTCCTTTAGCCTTCAGAACTGCCTCAACCCTTCATGTCAAAGATTCAACAGGGTACTGGAAATATTCTTCAGAGATCATGGTCCATATTGACATGATAGCATCACACAGTTGCTGCAGATTTGTTGGCTGCACATCCATGATGTGAATCTCCCGTTCCACCACATCCCAATAGTGCTTTATTAAATTGAGAACTGGTGAGTGTAAAGGCCATTTGAGTACAGTGAAGTCATTGTCATGTTCAAGAAACCAGTCTGAGATGATTCACGCTTTATGACATGGTGCGTTATCCTGCTGGAAGTAGCCATCAGAAGATGGGTACACTGTGGTCATAAAGGGAGGGTTGTGGTCAGCAGCAATACTCAGGTAGGCTGCGGCATTGGCACAATGCTCAATTGGTAATAATGGGCCCAAAATGTGCCAAAAAAAATATCCCCCACACCATTACACCACCACCAGCAGCCTGAACCATTGACACAAAGCAGGATAGATCCATGCTTTTATGTTGTCTACGCCAAATTCTGACCCTACCATCCGAATGATGCAACATAAATTGAGATATATCAGACCAGGCAACATGTTTCCAATCTTCTACTGTCAAATTTTGGTGAGCCTGTGTGAATTGTAGACTCAGTTTCCTGTTCTTAATTAACAGGAGTGGCACTCGGTGTGGTCTTCTACTGCTGTAGCCATCTGCCTCAAGGTTGGACATGTTGTGCATTCAGAGATGCTCTTCTGCATATCTCGGTTGTAACGTGTGGTTATTTGAATTATTGTTGCCTTTCTATCAGCCTGAACCAGTCTGGTCATTCTCCTCTGACCTCTGGCATCAACAAGGCATTTGCGCTCACAGAACTGCCTCTCACTGGATATTTTCTCTTTTTATAAACCCTAGAGATGGCTGTGCAAGAATTTCCTAGTAAATCAGCAGTTTCTTAAATACTCAGACCAGCCCGTCTGGTACCAAGAACCATGCCACATTCAAAGTCACTTAAATCACATTTCTTCATTTATTCTGATGCTCGGTTTGAACTGCAGCAGATCGTTTTGACCATGTCTACATGCCTAAATGCATTGAGTTGCTTCCTTGTGATTGGCTGATAAGAAAAAAGAAAACGAACAATTGGACATAATAAAGTGGCCGGTGAGTGTAGACCATACTGTAAATATCTCTTTCTGGGTGGAAGAAAACAAAATAACAATGTTTACATATGTCGGATTCAGGATACAGCAACGTGAACATTCCTAAAATAATCGGATAAAGCTGAGACATTTAAGCATGCTTTAGAGAATTTTAGAGAATAACTCTCTTTGTAGTGTTTTGCAACTTTGCATCTTTTTCATGCTCAGATAGCAACACAATTGCAAAACAGTTGTTTTTCAAGTTAGTCAGATGGGTACTTCTTGCCTAAGTGGACAGTTAATGGCCAGGATAAGCTACAATGTTGCCCAGACTTTATGCTGATGGCCAAAAGTCTTGCTACTGTATGTGGGAGATAATTTCACACAAAACAAGTGTAACTAATTAGAAATCATTTTGCTAAACGTGTGCATCATGTTCTGAACATAAATGAGCTATTGTTTGAAACTAAATATATTTTAGCAAAACACACACACACACACACACACACACACACACACACACACACACACAAACAAACACCTTAATCTTATGTATTTATTCATAGCCTCATAATTACTCATTGTTACTATCTCATTCCTTTTTTTTTTTTTTTTTTTTTTTAGTCCTTTAAGTAGGGATAAACAATCTTAGCTGCGCATATTGCTGGCTCTACTATTGTGGTCAAGATGTATTTTAAGTTGAATTTAAAGAACAAACTTGTGAGAACTTTTTTTTTCTTTTAATATCAGGGCAAAAGAAAGTTTGAAACAGCTTGCTAAAACACACTTTTTGGAAACAAATGCACTTCACTTGATAAACACTTGAACCACCAATGGTACATGCTATAATGTAAAAGGTAGGTTGGTTCTGGAGCTTCATCTTCTATGACATATATTACAAATATATGACAAATATTTTTTTATTATTTTCTGGTATGTATGTAAAAACATAAACATTGAAAACATTGAAAAGCTGCTCTATTGCCATATGTTTGATATTGGTTGTCACCTATGTAGTGTCCCAATTCCCTGTTACTGATGCTGTTTGGCCAGCATCAGTAACAAGATTTGGAGGATATTCCCTAGGCAATTGTAGATGAAATTCTGGACTTTGCAAAAAAAAAAAAAAAAGTCCTGTATGAGTCTCTCCTCCATACAGAAAAAAAACACTTGTTTTTCTTCTTCTTCTTCTTCTTCTTCTTCTTCTTCTTATTATTATTATTATTATTATTATTATTATTATTATTATTATGAAATCTGCAAGGGCATTATTGGTTGTTGGTCAATATTTTGTAGTTCAATCCTATGCAGTATATGTGACCCAAGCAGCTTGTAATTTTTTTTGCACTCTCCTCTTTACAGTATGTACTCTCTGGTATGTTGACAGCATGAGTAAAGCATCAAGAACGCATGTCTGTTGAACTCCTTGTGTGTGGACGCTCTAGACTGGACATTTTCAGAAAACTGGAATCTAACTGGAAACTGGAGTCTATAGTTCAAAACTTAAGGACCCTTAAATGTCATTGTGTGACCAGAGACACCTGAAAGATTTCTCTCTTGACCACTCTGGTGTCCATTACAGTGCTGAGTCTCAATATAGAAAATGTGTCACATTACATTTTAATATCTTACTGGGTGGACAGTCAGAAAACACATTTTCTTACTGGGTGGACAGCACATTTCTTAGACTGACTGAGCTCATTGTATGTAATAAGTGACACCTAAAAGATGATTTAGATTAATGATCTTTAGTCAGATATGTCTATGCCTATAAGATGCAATCAACTCATTTTGGTATGACCAATATAGTCAAGGGAAATCTACAGATTGATATGACCACTCAAGGTACAATGCCAACAGTCGGTCAGTGAGTAAACACATTTCCATTTTGATTGTTTCATGATGACACAATGGTGTGCACAGTAAAAAATGCTGGGTTCCGCACAATTCCTTCATTTTGTCTTAACACAAATTTATTAAGTTAACTGAATTGTTTTTAAAAATGTAAGTTGACTGAACATAAAACAATTAAATTATCCCACACAAACCCTCAAGAATTGTGTTGATTCAGCTCATTATTAATACGTAATTTGAACAAGCAGCAAACTTATTTTTGTGAGCTTTATATCTGCATGATTCTGATTTGATGTTCTCCTTCCTGCTGAACTGGGCTGGTTATGTGACATTTGATGATTTGACCTGAGTGTGTAGTTTACCTGCTACACTGTGAGCTGTTGGCCCATCCCAGCATGATGAATGCCCTGACTCGCACTAGCCCAACAGTCAAAAAGTAGCAGATGATCCAAAGCACACCAGGAAGTCCACTTCTGAATGGCTGAGTGAAAATTTAATCAAGACTTTGGAGTGGCCAAGTCAATGCCCTGAGCTGAATCCAATTGAAATGCTTTATCATGACCTTAAAAAGGTGGCTCATGATAGAAAACCCTCCAATGTAGATAAATTACAATAATTCTGCAAAGTTAAGTGGGCCAAAATTGTGGTTGATTGCAGTTGTCGATGCTAAAGATGGCCCAACCAGTAATTGTTTAGGAGGCAAACACTTTTTCACACAGCGATATGTAGTTTTGTATTTTATCCTCCCTTATTAATAAAAAACTGCATGATGTAAATAAATAAATAAAATCTGTAAGGGGCAAACACTTTTTTCACACAACTATATACAGTGCATACAAGTTAAACAGACTTGCATTTATTGAACTTTTTTCTTCACCATTTGATTTTCAAGTTGAACCAATGGCTGGTCTTTAAAAAAGTCATGAGCATACAGAGCAGTTAATGTTGCTTTTTTCTTCCAGAAATGCTGTGCACATCTCTGCTGTTAGTATTACTCATTTATTTTTATTAGTCATAACAATAGCCAGGCATCAGATTAATACCCAGGGGCCACACAAACTAGGGGGTGAGTAGTGACAGGCTCAGAATAAGCCTGACATATTTTCCTGCATGGCTCTCATTCGATTGTTTTTAGCCATGCTGCATCTAGTGGTTTATCAAACTGACATGGTAAAATACTGCCCAGTGTCTGGCATGGTCCTATTGTATATGGCAATAATACAGGGAGTGCAAACTTATTAGGCAAATGAGTATTTTGACCACATCATCCTCTTTATGCATGTTGTCTTACTCCAAGCTGTATAGGCTCGAAAGTCTACTACTAATTAAGCATATTAGGTGATGTGCATCTCTGTAATGAGAAGGGGTGTGGTCTAATGACATCAACACCCTATATCAGGTGTGCATAATTATTAGGCAACTTCCATTCCTTTGGCAAAATGGGTCAAAAGAAGAACTTGACAGGCTCTGAAAAGTCAAAAAATAGTGAGATATCTTGCAGAGGGATGCAGCACTCTTAAAATTGCCAAGCTTCTAAAGCGTGATCATCAAACAATCAAGTGTTTCATTCAAAATAGTCAACAGGGTCGCAAGAAGCGTGTGGAAAAACCAAGGAGCAAAATAACTGCCCATGAACTGAGAAAAGTCAAGGGTGCAGCTGCCAAGATGCCACCAGTTTTGCCATATTTCAGAGCTGGAACATCACTGGAGTGCCCAAAAGCACAAGGTGTGTAATACTCAGAGACATGGCCAAGGTAAGAAAGGCTGAAAAACGACCACCACTGAACAAGACACAAGCTGAAACATCAAGACTGGGCCAAGAAATATCTCAAGACTGATTTTTCTAAGGTTTTATGGACTGATGAAATGAGAGTGAGTCTTGATGAGTCAGATGGATGGGCCCGTGGCTGGATCGGTAAAGAGCAGAGAGCTCCAGTCCGACTCAGACGCCAACAAGGTGGAGGTGGAGTACTGGTTTGGGCTGGTATCATCAAAGATGAGCTTGTGGGGCCTTTTCGGGTTGAGGATGGAGTCAAGCTCAACTCCCAGTCCTACTGCCAGTTTCAGGAAGACACCTTCTTCAAGCAGTGGTACAAAAAGAAGTCTGCATCCTTCAAGAAAAACATGATTTTCATGCAGGACTATTCTCCATCACACACGTCCAAGTACTCCACAGCGTGGCTAGCAAGAAAGGGTCTAAAAGAAGAAAAACTAATGACATGGCCTCCTTGTTCACCTGATCTGAACCCCATAGAGAACCTGTGGTCCATCATCAAATGTGAGATTTACAAGGAGGGAAAACAGTACACCTCTCTGAACAGTGTCTGGGAGGCTGTGGTTGCTGCTGCACGCAATGTTGATGGTGAACAGATCAAAACACTGACAGAATCCATGTATGGCAGACTTTTGAGTGTCCTTGAAAAGAAAGGTGGCTATATTGGTCACTGATTTGTTTTTGTTTTGTTTTTGAATGTCAGAAATGTATATTTGTGAATGTTGAGATGTTATATTGGTTTCACTGGTAAAAATGAATAATTGAAATGGGTATATATTTGTTTTTTGTTAAGTTGCCTAATAATTATGCACACACAGATATCCTCCTAAAATAGCTCAAACTAAAAACAAACTAAAAACTACTTTAAAAAATATTCAGCTTTGATATTAATGAGTTTTTTGGGTTCATTGAGAACATGGTTGTTGTTCAATAATAAAATTAATCCTCAAAAATACAACTTGCCTGATAATTGCACTCCCTCTCCCTCTATTTGTTGAAAGGAATTTAGGCTTTTTATAAGCTAGAAATTATAAAGGCACAACGTCCCTTAAATATAAATTGTGAAGTCGGTGTGTTCCCCATTCTACTCTTCCTGTCTAATTAATTAATAATACACACAAGCTGCCACTGATGAGGACCTGGTAATGAGGAGAGTGAGGTAATGACACTCCATCATCTCTTGTAAATCCCTTGACTTGATGGATTTGATGCTGGCTAAGCTATTCAGTGCCACAGCCTGCCAAGTGCCCTGTACTACAACACTCTGCTGTTTTGTTGCAAAATGATGACTTTGTAGTGTCAATCCATATCAGTGATCACTTCTGTTCACTATTGTCTTTCTCTAGTCCTGTCTTATCTACTACAGTGGGCACATTATTGGAAGTCATTTGAACAATTCATGGTATGTTTGGTGCAATTTTTCTGGTTTATTGTATGTGTAAACACTTCCAAAGCAGACAGAGATCTTGAAAAAAAGGGGGTAATGGAGCCCAATTCCAGCCAAACTGTGGTGCGTTTCCGAACCATCATTAGCCAACCAAGGTAGCAAGTTCCGTCGTTACAAACATAGTTCATTGATTTGGCGTTTCCCAAATCCATTGTTCCAACGAACATTAGCAAACTGCATCGCAAACTTGTATGCTTGCAATGACACCTCTGGAGCTGTAGTTAGAAACAGTTCCTGGCTGTGTTCTATTTCAAGTTATCCCCCTATGTCCTATTTGTTTAGAACATTCTAACATTTAAACTTGGAATTATAGAAAAAAAAAAAAAACAATAAAGTCATCACTCCTAGGTGTATTTGATTTCAAAGTATTTTTACATTTTAGTTTTAGCAATCTTCACACTGACAATGTGCATACTCACTTCACAGTGCACTTTGAACACATTGATGTCATTTTGAACACAGTTGTGGCTCATGATGAAAGCTTTAGGTGACCTATTATTTAAAAGCAGAATTTATTCATCATGATGTCTTTTTAAAATATTTCCCAAATTATGTTTAACAGAGCAAGAAGCAATTTTCACAGTAAGCCTAATATATTTTTTCTACTATTTTTTCTTGTCTTATTTGTTTTATTTTGGCTAGAATAAAAGCAGTTTTACATTTTTGTTTACATTTTAAGGTTAAAATTATTAGCCCCTTTAAGCTATATATTTTTTGATTGTCTACAGAACAAACCATCATTATACAATAACTTGTCTTATTACCCTGTCCTGCCTAGTTAATCTAATTAACTTAGTTAAGCCTTTACAGTAAATGTCACGTCAAGCTGTATAGAATCTATATATAGAAAGCTGTATAGAAACCTTTCCGTTAAAAACAGAAATTGAGGAAAAAAATAAACAGGGGAGCTAATAATTCGGGGTGGGGAGAGGGGGTATCTTATAATTCTGACTTCATCTGTAATATATAAATAATACTTACTTATTTTTATTTATTTTCAGCGTGTGCTGAATCAAGTGTTAAAAAAAATTATTTAATTACATTACATTACATTACATTAATTTATTACATTAATTTTAATTACAGTATTGATATTGCAGTGACTGTACTTTTAAGTTTTCTTACAGCATACATCTGATTATTGTATGAAGTTTCCCTTCATGTTCACATAATTCCCCAGTAGCCTGAAATGGCACTAAACATTAGTCTGCAAAAACATTTTCAAATTCAGGCATTTTCTGAGAAAGGGTAATACATACTCTGAGCAAATGTGTACAGTGTCTACAAGTTTTCAAAGCTGCAATCCAACCCAGGACACATACAGTAATCACATTTCACAGTTTCTTCTTTCTCACAAATGTATAGTAGATATTCACCAAGAATCAGCTGAAATCACCAATTACAGGGGGGGTTGAAAAAATTAGGCAAAGGGTGTCAGTGCTCTAACACCTTTCAAATACTTCATCTGCTGCAGTCTGGGAAAGAAGGCAGACCTGAAAAACACATGATGCAGATCTAAAAAAAAATTATAATAAAAATCAGAAATAACATTGACTTTGTTTATCAAAGACCTTATTTTACTCATGAACCCTCATCCCTTCTAAGTACCATGCATAAGCCTAAATAAATAATGGCCATTCACTAATCACCATTTTTTGTTCATGATTGATGGTGACCGATTGACATTTCTTAACATGGTTGGAGCTTCTAAGTGGTTTTTATTATTATTTTTTTTCCTGTAGTTTGTTGCAACTTCATTAATATACATGATATACATTTGAAGACTCCTTTTAGCTGTTACAGTGTTCAGAGAGACACCACGTTGTGTTGCCAATCGCAATTCCAACAAGTAGTAGACACATTGTTTGGAGACATGGGTCATCAGTGTTGCATTTCTAAATGTGTCACAATGAAGGTTTTGTTACCGAGCTTTTCGAATCTGTAAATGGTCAAATCATGATTTGTTTTTCAATTGCATTTGCAAAAAGAT
>CAIGQZ010033001.1:696193-708840 GCA_903798205.1 Danio tinwini
CACACACACACACACACACACACACACACACACACACACACACACACACACAGAGAAGAGAGAGAGTGAGATAAATAGAGAGCTAGAGATATATTTATTGATAATAATCATTCAATTAATATTTTTCATATAAATAAGTGACCTAAAAACGGCCCAATCCTAATTTTCTCTCTTAGCCCTTCCCCTTACCCCTACCCCTCATTCTGCGTGTTCACATAAAGGGCTAGGGGTGTCCCAATTCTCTTAAGCTTGCAGTCGAAGGGGTAAGGGGAAGGGCTAGATAGCTCTTGAAACTGAGATTTTTTCAGGACCACTCTTGAAGCCAAGGAGTAAGAAAATTTCCTAGAATACACCAATTAATGGCAGCATAGCTGCCCCCGGAAGTAAGGAGATCCAAACAATATTTGTTGTCATTATTACATTTTTTTACAATAAACAAGCACATGTTTTAATACATTCACAACCGTGTTCGTTTTACTGTCATGTTAAGAAAAAAAAGCTAAAATAAAAACTGCAGAATTTCGCTAATCCCTAATAATAACTCCTGTATAGTAGTCCCACAACATTCTGTCACTCAATGACACTCAAATACCCTGTCAGAAAATTAGGGGGCCGTGTTCGGGGATGAGATGTCTGAATATCATTGTTGAGAACCGGGTTAATAACTATACTGTGATGTTAGTAACTGTACTGTGGATCGGGTTTCGGTCAGCCGCTGCAATTGTTGTTGGCAACCCAGGGCTGACTGTACCAAAAAGCTGAGGACAGGGGGGTGGGGGTAGGTGGTAGGGAGATGAGGGGTGGGGTGGGGCAGGTAAATAGATAGATAGGAGATGGGTCTGAAATACGGGAGACTCCCGGGAAAAACAGGAGCATTGGCAGATATGGTCCCACCAGTTATGATCTACAGCCATATCACACTCCTACCAGTGGATATTGTGTTTCAGAACAGCAGAAACTCTTGCTACTTTGCAAATGTCACTTTAGAGCTGGAATTTGAATGATTCTCTAGCATATTGTCTAAAATGATGACCAAACAAGAGATTTTGCTGACATTTTAGGATAATAAGGCTGAAAAGCATGAAATGCCATCAGTCTAAAGAGATTTCCCAATATTTCTCAGTTGCAATCGGGAGATCACAATATTAAGCCCTGAAAAAGCCAAAGCAAAGCAAACACTAGCAGCTTACTATGGTATAAATACAGCACTACAACATACAAAAGAGAGAGATTGAAGAAGAGAGAATGTCACTTACCTGTTTTATAATGATTTGATCAATTGTAGTTTGAATTTACGCTGAGTTTTTCTTCCTCTAATGATTTATTATGCAGTGTCTGTCACCATCTTGTGGCAGAACATCAATCATCTTTGCTCCGCCGATGCACTGAATCCCCCAAAATAAAAATATTTTAAAATAGGCACTATCCTTATAAATAAACTGCATAGTTGCAATTTAAACAACTATATTCTCACCCAAAAAGCTTCAAAAGTACATTATGTTGTCCAACAGCTGCAATATTTGTCAAACTGTAGTGAGTTAATTGATCTGCTATGTGGGTGGAGTTACAGAAGGGTGAAGAGGCTGTACCAGTGTATATATATATATATGGGTTGCGACTGGAAGGGCATCTGCTGAGTAAAATTGTGCTGGATAAGTTGGCGGTTCATTCCGCTGTGGCGACCCCGGATTAATAAAGGGACTAAGCTGCCAAGAAAATGAATGAATGAATGAATGAATGCTATTCAGTTTTTTTATTCATATTTATTTTATTTTTTTACATAACTTAGAAGATCTTGAGATGTTCAGAACAGCTAATAAATTGTAGTGCTAAATTATTTTTAGTTCTACAGTAGAGAGATGAGATAGCAGAACTGCATATGTATAAACATTTAAATTAAATAGTAGCATAACATGGGATGCTAACTATATTTCAGTTTTGCAAAGCATTTAAACACAGCCGGTTGCTTGCAGTGATGTTTGGTTCGCTGTTGTCTTATGGGCAGTATTTGTTTGTTATCTGCTGAAACAAGAGCTGGTGTGCTGGATATTTATAAACTGCTGCTGTGACTCAGGCTAATTACACCGGCTAGCTAGTAAACAGGTTGAGCATGTACTTCAATTGCCTTAAAAAAAATATTGCATTAGTAGAGAGCACAATAGGAGTTTGATGAGAAATGCTTTTACACAAATACCATAAAGTAATTGCATTCCTGGGTGCCTCAAAAAGCTACTTGCCAAGAACATGCTGTTTTTTTTTCTGCTGTTGTTGTTTTTTTTTCCGTAACAGTCATTATTCTTTGTTTCATTCAGAATCGCTGAGATAAATCTTACAGAGAGTTTGAAAATAGAATAGAGAAAACCAGAGTATAATCATTTCCGTGAGCAGACTGGACCGAGTTGATGCATGGCTTAATTCATATATTAATTAATTTCTTACCCGTTTGAGGGTCTCGAAATGCCATTCTTGATTGTTTCAGTTCAGTTAATCCCCAGGGGTCAAACAGGATGAACACACTTAATTAGAGCTCGTTCTGTTGTTAGGCGCCAGACTTTTTGCTATGTTATTCACAAAGGGCCTCAGGTAAATGTCCTCACGTGAACAAATTAGATTTCGGTTCAATTAGCGAAGTGACCGATTAATCAGGCGATCCTATTCAAAGATCATCCTGCACTTCGCTTACATGAGCAATAGAGGAAGAGACGGGGCATAAACAAAATCGCCAACAAATATGCTTTGCAGCGTTCAATTTACCCCTGATAAACCGCACACACAACAAAAAAAAAAAAGCAGGAGGAACGCTTTGCCAGTTTCCATAGCTTCAGCTCTCCATCTGTTGAGAGAAACTGCATTCGCTGTCCTCAGCTGAGCTGCTATTTTTACAAGCGAATAGCTGCTGCTCCACATCATTTCCATCAGAAAGCAAGGGATGGAGACGGAGAGATAGATTGTTTAGCTTGTGTTCGCTTCCAATGGCAAACAAAGGACCCCCGAAATTGTCCAAATCCAGCAGGGATATTGTTTACGTTCGAATCGTGTATTAGCAGCCTGAACTAGACCAGCGTTTCTCAGACGGATGATTTGACTAATGCTGCTGTCGCAACCTATTTATGCAAATGAAGTTTTCTGAATCCTGTAGGTCGGATTTTGTCAGTTTAATGTGCATTTGTGGGTTTTCATGTCCAGAAACCTTTTTTATTATCATTAGAATATGCATTTTTACTAGTTTCTTTGAAATAGCATGGAGGAAATAGACCTTAGTGTATCAAGTTCCAGCTCTATGGTAATTTGCCATGCATGTGTAGATAAGGTGTGTGCGCATGTTCCACTTGCCCTTGCCCAAGGTTAATCTGTCACTTTTAGTGTATATTTACATTCATTCTTATCAGCTGCTCACCACTCATCTGTCCGTGTGGATCCAAGCCTCACACCTAATCGCTTTCCTTTAAAATACATGAGTGCGCTAGCGCTCAGACACTTCTCACTGTCTGTCCGTCTCATACACACACTCATCCTGCCTCCCATGGTCTGTCCTGACACAAAGACATTCATTTGAACAGCCTAGGTCTGCTTTTACACACTTTGTTCTGTCACCCTGTTCCCCTAATCAGAAGAGAAATTTACAGAGGTGGTGTGAAAAAGATAAAGGGAGCGAAAGCAGGAACTGAAGAGAAATGCTTCTGTTTGCGGTTACTTCTTTGCATAGGCTGGGCTGGTAAGCTGTTTTGGACATATAGTTTTAGGCACTCTAAGAATTTTCCACCTTCACTGACCATTAGTGTTATTGCAGATCAGAGCAAAGGAAATAACATAAAACACACTTTTAACTTACTCTATGTATAATTTAAGCTATGTTTGTGTACATATTTTTAGCGGCAGCATGCTTTCTTGTGATGCTATGAATATAGAGTGAATATGCACATCTGTTTATATAAAATATATCAAGTAAATCCCTAAATCATTGGAATGTACAGTAATTTGTTTATATTTTAAATTTGTTTTGGTTTTGTTTATTTGGCCGATTTCCACTGAGTGGTACAGTATGGTACAGGTCGGTAAGGGTCATCTTTATTAGGCTCACGTTTTCTCTGCCAAAAGGGTACCAATGGTGGGTGTGGTGTGCAACAGAAAGTTTCAGTCGACGTCATTCTCACTCGAGGAAATGTCAAAGTAAAGCTGTACAGGTCGTTCACTTATCATATAAGAAGCCCTTTTCACAAAACTGATGCTCTATGCACATAAATACTTGTGTATAAATGTTCATGACTAACCTTTCTATGAACAAGATTTGATTATAACTGCAGGTCAATGACAATGCGAAATAGCCTACTGTAATGTCTGCAATTATATAAAATAAATAAATAAATACAACATACAGTATATGAACACATACAAACCCTTACAGTCTCTGATATGTTACCAATTACAGAAAAAAAACACACACAGCATGCATTTAGTCCTTATTTGGGTTTAAAACCAACACGCAACATATAGCCCACAGTCAGTGCAAACCTCTCATCTGTATCTTTACTCTTCACCAGCACATGTAGCCTCTGTTAGAAAGAAATTTCATCATTATGAGTTCATAATAGTTCAAAAGGCAATGCTAATATTTAAATATGGCAGTTTGTTCATGTTTTAGGTTGCTGAAAGAATCATTTGCTTCATTGTTTTTTCCAGCTTCTCCTTTGTTTTTGCGTTTGTCTGTTTCTGAAAGGATCGGATGTCAGAAACACTTTAATAATCACGCACACGTTATTATCATCAACTCAAGAAGTTCATTATCTCAAATATAGACATAGCTTTCGCTTTTAGACAACCTCGTAAACAACATCATGACACTGCAGATTTTGTTCTTCTTGGCTTTGTGGCTGTTCATCAAGATGACGACAAGGTTTGTTTGAGCTCGGGTCGACCATGGCTCTTTATTATATGTATATATTATTACGATGTAATGTCTCGGCTGTGTATTTTAAAAATGTGTTTCTTTGTTTTCATTCTCCTGGCTTGTGTACGTGCGAGTGACGTTTCTCTGTACAATAGCCTTTTGGTACCTTTTTGTTGTGCTAGGTACCCTTTCAAAAGAGTACCCAAAAAGTGGTATGGTACGGTTCACTTTTTGGTACCTTTTGACAGTGGAAACGGCAATAAAAGCGTAATAAACCATACTATACCACTCAGTGAAAAGGGCCATTACATTGGCTAAGACTGTCTATTTCTAGTGTGTTTTTTTAGGATCATGAGATTATCTGATGACACTGGTCAAAAACACTTTGAATGGCTAAATTTCCGAGGGGTCTTGGAGGTTTTTGATATATGAAGGGATGAAGCAGTGTGGGAGCAGACAGAGAGATTGCTCTACAATTGCATATGACAGATAACTCATCACTGTCCTCAGTGTAATTGCTTTTTATATAAGAATGTCTCTTGCTCTTAAGACTCACTTTTGCAGCTGATTGATGCCAGATATGAATGGGTTTGCTAAGACAGCATGCACTTTATTTTTTACAATGTAGCAAAATGTCATGATTGACATGCTACTGGTACTTTATTTTTGAAAATTATTTAATTACTCATCTATGGTATTTATTATTAGGTAAAACTTTACAGTAATGTACACTACCTGTCAAAAGTCTTGTCATTGATCTCAGTTGTAAAAGCAACAAATAATAACTTGATTTCTAGTTGATCATTTGGAAAAGTGGCAGACGGTAGATTTTTTCAGATGAATCATCTGTTAAACTGCATTCCAGACATCACAAATACTGCAAAAGACCTATTGGAACCCACATGAACCCAAGATTCTCACAGAAATCAGTTAGGTTTGGTGAAGGAAAAATCATGGTTTGGGGTTACATTCAGTATGGGGTGTGCGAGAGAGCTGCAGAGTGGATGGCAACATCAACAGCCCCAACATCAACAGCCTGTATCAGGACATTTGTGCTGCCCATTACATTACAAACCACAGGAGAGGGCAAGTTCTTCAGCAGGAGAGCACTCCTTCTCATACTTCAGCCTCCACATCAAAGTTCCTAAAAGGTCAAGGTGCTCCAGAATTGGTCAGCCTAGTCATCAGATATGAACATTATTGAGCATGTCTGGGGTAAGATGAAGAAGGCATTGAAGATGAATTTAAATAATCTTGATGATCTCTGGAAGTTCTGCAAGAACGCTTTCTTTGCCATTCCAGATGACTTCATTAATACGTTATTTGAGTCAGAGATGTATGGATGCAGTTCTCCAAGCTGATGGGAGTCATACACTGCACCATGACTTTATATTCTATATTGTACATTATTTCTGTTAAGTGACAAGACTTTTGTCTAAGCAAAATCAGACCTTACTGTCCTAATTAAACAATTAAAATTCAAGGCGTAATCTAGAGGCCTTTGCCTTTCATATAAGCCACTTCTAAATCCAAATGATCAACTAGAAGTCATTATTTGATGTTTCTAAAACATTTTGTCTGTATGAAAGAAAATCCTTTCATAATGTTCCATCAATTAATGTATTTATTACTACGACCAAACAATGAACAAGACTTTTTATTACAGTGTTTATTCACCTTTGTTAAGGTTATTTAATAACATATAGTTGTTCATTGTTTTTGAATGCTAACAAGAACATTTTAGATTTCCCTAATGCATTAGTAATTTATGTACAATTATTGTTCATTCTCAGTTTATGTTAGTATATACATTAACTGATATTAATGGAAAATTACAATATTTTAAAATATTTTTGTTTATTTATTTATTATATAAATTGGTATAATAAATGGACACATTTCAGAGCGGGGCCATATATCAGTTTAGCAGTCATTATCATAAAATAATCTTTAAAAATTTAAATTTAAAATTATGAATTCACTATAATGCTATAACTATTTTTTTCATTTATAATCACACTTAGTCCATTCAGGTGTCTTCATAATAACTCACAGCAAACTCATTTCCTCCAAAATGAAGTTTGTTATGTGACAGTGTTATTACTAACCATCTTTGTGAGTACTGACATTTGGTTGCATGATTATTGTATTTACATATTTTTTGCAATAAATTAAATCAGTATTAAATGCATTATGTAAATGAATGTACTGTGTGTGGTGTAGTTTATAAAAGTGACAGCCAAAACACATTTTAAAAAGTTTTCTATTTTCAGTTGAAAATGGTTTCGTATAAAAATCCCCCATGCACCATTGTGTCTCGTATTTTTTGTCAGTTGTTTAGTGCTGGTTTTGACACTTATGCGGATGTGCTCTATATGTGCTCTATATGTGTTCTATTCTTGGCTTTGTTTTTGTTCTTAATATTAAATATACCTATTTTTCCTACTCTGCCTGACTGCTTTCTTTGAGCATTGCATTCCAAAAAAAGCGTAATTAGCCTCTGATTTACAAATCTGTTCATCCTGTGCTACTGTTTGTCTAGTAGATTAATAGACATCTAATTTCATGAATTAACTTTTTAAATTACCTTATGTTTAGGCACTTTTTTTAGATGTTAATTATTTTGGTTATTTATGATCATACTGATAACGCAAATGTTTTCCTACACTGTGCGTGGCATATTTATTTTGTTCTGCAATGTGGCACAAGTATAAATAGAAATGCCCTTCAAGAGTGTTGAAGCTTCCTACAGCTCTCTTTCATTTTACAATTCAAAGTGAGCACCTGATATCTAGAATTAAATATACGAGACCTTAGTCGAGGGCCACTTTTTAAGCCCGAATGGGAGTTCCTGCTGGGAACTACTTTTGATAACAAATTGAAGCTTTCTAATGAAAGACAAAATGTTTAGCGTTTTATTTGTTCAGTATTGTTCAATACTGAAAAAAAAGAAGCTCCATGAAAATACCAGCATTTGGACGGCATTTTAGCTTTTCCTGCTATAACATTACAGAGACTCTGCCCACGCCCCCTCACTCTGCTGGGTGTATGCGCGTAACCTTAATCGTTTATGACTCTATTAGTCCCCAAACTTGATTCGCTGTAGGCTTTGCTAAGCTAACTATTTTTGAGTGAGAAAGACGCCAACCACAATGTTCTGGGGTACACCACACCTACAGTACCAAAAAGGATACTCTTGGCAGGGCAGAGGTAAGCCTAATCCAAGTGAACTGTACTAAACCATACAGTACTGAACTGAACCGTACCCCTCAGTGGAAATAATCCATTATATACAAACATTTCCCATTGTTTGTAATGCTCTGTGTTTAGAAGGTTGTTTGAGCATACAATAGTAGGGTAACAATAATGGTTTGGATGAAAAATGCTACAAAGCAAAGACCTTTTGATAAAACCGGATTCTTGCAAAAGTCATTGCTGAATTTTGGCAGGAAGTAGGAGGACAGCCACTGCTAACATTATACAACTACCTAGTTACATGCTGCACTGCACTTTGTGCCAAAATCTCTGGATCGAAGCAAATCTTGCTAATCTCTCTCTGTGCCCACGGCGATGCCAGGACCCCTCAGGTAACCACTGAGAATTCAAACAAGCACATTTGGAATCATTGAGCAGCTTTCACTTTGAATACAGTAGATAACTGGCCATCCTCCAAAATTGGAATTATGTTAATGTTTGTTCTAATAATAATATGTAAATCGCTACATAAATTTGACATTTGATGGAGGGTGTTTTTTCCTTATGCTAAAGGCCATATTGGAAAAATCTGATGCCTTTTAGGGAGAATGATAAGCATAAGTATACAGGTCAGGTATATACAAGGTGCTGGAGAGTAATGCAATATGTTTTAAGACATTATGCATTTATAAACATCAAAATATAAGTAGCTGTATGTTGTTAAAATTAAATTTTATATAGTTGGAAGTCAAATTACTATTACAGTTAGTAATTTTTAACCTCATGGGGTTAAAATAGGGGTTTTATATATTTTTTTAGATTACCAAAGTGGTTCATATGAATTAGTTTGAATGTCATTTCCTCATTTGATATTTAAAGGTGCAGTATATAAGTTTGACACCCAGTGGTTGAACTAGGTATTGCATTTCTGGATCAAAACACATGCAAGCACAGGTTGCCAGATTGACGACATTAACAGAAGTGTGCCTGAAAGGCTGATTTAAGACTGATTTAAGACTGATTTAAATGACAATGATCACCTCAGGAACACCTCATGTGCTTTATTCAGTGTTAAATGTTAATTTAACATTTCACATGACATTTATTGCCAGACCACTGAATGCAGCAGCAGACAGTCCACCTCAGATCTTGAAAATAAAATAAACATTTGAAATTGAACTTCAAAACTGTGACTCGGTGCAAGCCAACACATATCAGTGATTTAGCATCTATATTTAATAATGTTAAGGAGGTTTAATATGTATTAATTAGATTATAAACCTTACCATGTGGTTGGAGTGCAGTAAGTGCACTATTCTGTGCTTCTGAATGGCTGTATTTCAATTTCTGTCATGTTTTGTCTGGTGCAAACAGCCAAAGTGCCTGTCACTGTATATTTCGTCACGTAGCGTGTTTATAAGACACAGGGTTACAATGTAAACTGATCACCTAATATTTTTGTTTGTAATATTTATATTATTTGCTAATTAATAACCTCATGTGGAACTCTAAATCTGCGTCTTGACTCTGCTACTGTTCACCGGAGGTCGCGTTTTGGTCACAAATGCATGCTTTGAGAGTCTTCATGACTGAATGAAATATACAGTTTTTCAACAAGGCAACCAGTGGTGCTAAAATGTAATTGGTGGTATAAAAAGTGGCAGTGGGCAGGTTAAAAGAACCAAAACAAAGACAGACTTTCCGGCACGTACAGTAATGCACATTTTCAAAGCAGAATATCTGACTTTAGTATTGTTTTTCAGATAGAAACAAGTATGTTCATGTAGCATGTTTCTTAAATATCTGCACACATATTATGGTATGTTATGTTTTAGAAGAGTCAAAAACTTACATACAGCACCTTTAAAGGGCACCTATGATGAAATTAATCTTTTGTAAGCTGTTTGGGCAGAACTGTGTGTAGGTATAGTGTGTCCACAGTGATATTGGGTTATATAAAGACAATAAGTCTCTTTTTTTATTTCCTGATGTTAAAATAGGATCCAAATCCCTCCCATTTTGAGGCCTACCGCACGTTGATGTAGGAGTGCAGTTTCCCTGCCCATCAAATTGATTGACAGCTGCTTATTAGCATGTCTCCGTAGTAACATGTATAATCATATCAACAAGACAGGATGTGCGCAATGCAACCGTAAATAAAAGATCTGTTCAGTTCGCTAGGATCATCAATCATCATCAAATGTGATCAAAAATGAGTTTCACAAGTTTAACCTGTTTTTAAAACAGTGCATATGTGTAATGAATTTCAGCGATTTACTTCAGCTTTACTTTATCACCACAGCTGCATGTTAGTACAATTATAAAAGAAGCACTTTAGTCCCGGGTTGTGGACGTTAAATCAGATTTATTTTGTACATTAACATAACGAATGTCCAGACAGCAGTCGATATTAATGTGTATCACATCACATTTGCCGTGCAAAAACAGTGCAAAACACGTGCACTGTCTGTAGGGTGTGTTTGTGTGTCCGCTGTGTGTGTGTATCTGTGTGTGCGTGAACTTTGTAACGACATTGTGTGTGACTCATCATTGCAACTCCACAACAAACACATCAAATAATCATTTGTAAAGTTCTTACTGTAATGTCTCACAAAATTTATGTGAGATCTGCTTCCTTCATGTCTTCATATCTTCATATCCTTCATATCTGATGCAACGAAGGGTGGAGATTGAGGCACACTGACAGGCACATGGGAACGGTGGGCGGGGAGGACTAGCCTTAAAGGCACCGTCCACAAAAACAGTAACA
Source organism: Danio tinwini (assembly GCA_903798205.1). Taxonomy (NCBI): domain Eukaryota; kingdom Metazoa; phylum Chordata; class Actinopteri; order Cypriniformes; family Danionidae; genus Danio; species Danio tinwini. The sequence goes on from CAIGQZ010033001.1 coordinate 707,047, forward strand.
AGATGCTCAGAGCTAAAAATTACAAACTTCTTAACGTTGTAATGAATAATCTGATGGGTGTGTTGAGCTGAAACTTTACAGACACATTCTAGAGACACAAATGACTTATATTAAATCTGGAAAAAGGGGTAAACTAGGTGCCCTTTAAGTGAACTTGATTTTAACCAATAAGGCAACTGAGTCAGTCTGTTAGCAATTCATAGTTATGCTCATCATCACAAACAAAAGAAATAATGACACCGAAACCCAATCGATGAATACAATTCTCTAAATGCAAAGTTTATTATACATATAAAGGACACAACATCGCAGTGGAGTGTAATTTATGTCTGCTTGCAACAAAACGTTTATCAGCATCAAAGGATTCAATGTCCAGTCTGAAAAAAAAAGTGTATTTATTGTTCTTTATCTTTGAACATTTCTATCCAAAAACTCTTTATTCAACGTGCTAATATTTTGCATGTTGAATGTTTTTCATTATGTTTAGTCTTTATAAGAATTTAATTTAAAAATACACTTAAATCTTCTAAATTTCACTTTTCATTCAGTTAAGAGGTCCATACGAATCATACTTAAAATAAACATTTCTAAAGGCAAACAAGCGTTGTGTGCTTTGCAGGTGAAATGTTTATCCATTAGAAATATTGGTTAATTAATGATCTGATTTGTCATGAACAGATGATTTTTTTGAGTAAATATACAATTTGTAATTTATTTTCTTTAACACAATTATGTGAATCATTCACAAACAGGATAAATATGGATTTTGTTTACCTAAGACATCATAAGTAAACTGCTGTTGTTAAATTTCATTGAATTGTAATACTATTACTTGTGACCATAGTTATTTTGACTCAGAAATTTAGTGATTATTTTGTGTCTTTCATTTCTCCATAAAGAGGATTATTTTAAATAATCACTCAAAGTTTGGTCCATTCATTAAACAAATCTATCTACAGCTTAGGGAACTGTGGGAGTTGTTTTGTTTGGATTAGTTTGAAGCTTGTAATACAGTATGAAACAACACATTCATTGTCAAATTCAAATCCATTCAACATGTCAGATTCATTTGTGTTACTTAAGTATTTCAAAGTATTCTATTGTTACTAATCTTGAGTAGTCTAACAAAGTGCATTGCTTATTACATTGCAAAGCATGTATTCTGTAATCTGTAGTGAAATTATTTTAAAAGTAACCTTTTCCAGGCCAGGCCATACATGTCCATTGGTATAACTCAATTTCTCTGTGAAACAAAAACAAGCAATATGTTATTATGTGTCTCTTTAAATGCATATGATCTGATGCCAATAAAGCCCATTTCTCTGATACTTTGCCAACACAAAACATCTGCTTGGTTATGATTACTCTGTCTGTCATGCTCGTGCTACGTTACAATTACTCATTATCATTAACAGTCATGTGAATGTGTTTTAAGGTTAACACGAACCAGTAGTTGCTACCAAAATAACACTTGTAATAGTTGATATTGTTATGAATTAGGATAGTAGCGATCTTTGGTAACTGAGATCTGGATCTCTTGATTTTTTGTAAGTATAAAAGTAACATTTTGATTTATTTCAATGAAACATTTTTTTTTTTAATTGTGTTGCTGAATAAATTCACAACACTAACACACATGATTGAAGGAGTTCAGAGTGGGGCTTCATGTTGCCAGATATAGTTATTATACAAATTGAGTCTTTGGACATTCTTTTTGTACTCTGACAGCAAAAAAAATAAATAAATAAAATAAATAAATAAATAAATAAATAAATAAATAAATAAATAAATAAA
>CAIGQZ010033001.1:737497-750588 GCA_903798205.1 Danio tinwini
ATAAATAAATAAATAAATAAATAAATAAATAAATAAATAAATAAATACATGTCAACTTGTTAATACATATCTCATGATTAATCTTAAAAGTTTTTTATACATATATTTCTAAAAACACAGAAATTTGATGCATGTTTGTCACTTAAAACCATGTCCTCTGGTGTGACACTACAGTATATGCTAATTTTAAATCAAGCAATTTCATGGAAAACCTGAATTAGTTGAAAGACCTTATTCAAGATCAAGTGTCTGAAGTCCATGATGGTCACCTGCAAAGTTTTGTCGAACATCTTTTCACATATTTAATTTTTTCACATATTTAATTTTTTGGATGTAAAATGTATGTGTTGTTGTTCTTTTGTGTATTTATGGAGAAGAAAAAAAAAAAAGAAAATCTCCATGACTTATGAATAAATAGCACCTTTTTCCCCTTTAATTTTTGCAATGTCACACCATATGACATATTTACAGTACAGTTAAGAAAAAAAATATAGAGTTAGTGACCTCCAAACTACACTCAAAAAAATACATTTGCTGTTTGTTCAAACTACTTATTTATAATGAGCTGAAACAACACAATTCTTGATTTTTTTGGGGGGAAAACTTAATAGGTTCATGTTCAATCCACTTAAATTTGTAAAAAACTAGTAAGTCAACTTAATTCCTTCATGTTGTTCCAACACAAATTGATTGTGTAACAGCATTTTTTACAGTGTACTTGTATATATTTTATACATATAATATCTACTGTACTTAGTTCAGTCTAGATAAAAGGCAATGATTTTAAAAGTGTTTTTTAAATGAACAGTTGCATTTTGTCTTTAAATAAATATGATTCTAGAGGTAATAATGATTCTTGAATGAAAGAAAGAAGCAAAAATAAATCTATACCTTTGATACACCTGATACATTTTAGTTGTTGACTAAATTAAGCACAGCATATCTCTGTGAATCACTACTTAGTTTAAACACATAATTGATTTATCCACTTTAGAGAATGATGAAAATACATGCTCAGTTATTAATTAATGGTTGTATCTCTAAAACAACTTGTAAATATGTTTTCGTTTATTAATTATTTTTTTTGTTCTACATTCATACGAGTTTTGCCTGACTGCATGATGGATACCCAATGTTTTACAATTCAAGCAATGCTTTGTTGATTAATAATAGTTTTAGTTGTTAATACAATACACAGCATAGTTGTTGCTTCAAATGCTGAGCCTTTGCAAGAACGCCAAATTCCAAATTATGTGTATTATTATATATTTTTTTATCCTGTGAGCACAAGCCTTTTTTTTATTTGAGAGACATAATTAATTCTGCACAGGCTTCTTTGTCTCAGGAGGGAAACTACTCCAGTTTTCATTACCTTTCGCCCCCTGGACCACTATTAATCTGCACTCTCTAACCATTTGGTAAACAAAACAGAAATGCAAGGGGAGCAAAAGAGGGTTGGAGGTTGAAAGAAAACAGAATCAAATTGTTGTTCACACTTCCGTCATCCTGTCTCTGCACTGTGGCACTTATAATGAGATATAATCTGAGTTCATACCAGACTGATGAAGTTCATGGTATGGGTTAAAGTCTGCCCAGTATAATATTGCAAAATATCACAAGGCCCAGGACAGAAGATTTGTTGTCAACACCCTATTCTGTCCAAACCAAACAAGTTGTTATAGCATTGAATCATCAGCGGACCCCATTATTAAAGGGCCAAAGCTAACAACAGACTTTTTAAGTTCTGTCATAAAACTGTATGGGTATGCAGGCTGATAGGTCCTCTGTATATGCTTCCAACCCTATCATCAAATAAGTGGTGTAGCTGAATGGTTACTACTGCTTCAACAGCCGATGATATTACTCCTCAACATTTTAATATGTTAGTTTTGTTTGGACCAGCAAATCTGCAGAGCATTTTAATATATTTATCCAAAAACCACCTCTAAGATAAAAACACATTGCTTTTCAAATGTGCTGTTGTATAGTATTTGCTCTTTTATGTGGGTGTGTATGTGTGTGAGCAGCCATGCCGAGGTCACAGATCCTGGTTTATATCAGGGAAACTTAAAATTCTTTCTCATTCATCAAACAATCAGGAGTGGGATGCCATTCGAGGAGGGCTGTTTTTTTTTTTTTTTTTTTTGTATGTATGGAGCACTGTGTGTTTGTGAACTGAGGCAGGATGAAAATGACAATTAATGTTCTTGTTTATACTTCCCCCGTAGTTTGTAGGTTTATGATTTTTTTTCCTATCAAACTGAAACATGATAATATAACACAATTATGTTCACTAGAATAAACCATACTGTTGGCTTATGGGTCTACATTGATCTGAGCACCAATTTAATAACCGAAAAAAATATATAATAATAATTGAGTTTTCTTGAAGTTTATTTGTTATTTTTTTTATGTTAAAGTTTGGTGACTTTTTCTAAAATGACCCCAAAATTTGAAAAAAATAATTATAATTATATAAACATATACATATCTATTTTTTGTTTGTTTTACTTTTTTTTTTTTTTACATTTTCCTGAACTGTACACTACACTGTAGGCTGTACACATTTAGAGAACAATGGTTGTCCTACTACTGGACTGAGTGTTCTCGTGTCCAACACACACAAGAACACTCCAACCACATGAACACGTGCAATTAAAATGAGCTGCTTTATTTTAGAGGATTATTAAAGGTGGGTCATTTTTGACCCAAATTGTAAACAGTGTACATACAATTCTAAGACAACAAAAGAGTTAAGTACAGTAGGTAGGTAAGGTAGCTCAGGCACACATATGGCCCGTTTCCACTGAGTGGTATGGTATAGTACGGAACCAAACCGTACTGTACCCCTTTTCGGCACCCTTTCGAAAGGGTATCAAACACGAGAAAGGGTACCAAAAGGCGAAGCTAGACGCGCAGCTGAACGCTATTGGTTTACAGAGATACGTCACAAGCTCACGCAACAAGCCAGAATGAAAACAAAGAAACCGCTGTAAAAATGAGTTTGTTTCAGTAGCACAGTCTCATTTAGATAAGTTGCCAGTTTGTTTGAAACCCACAACAGGGTGTCTGGTAAGAGACGTAGAAGATGATTTGGATAAGGGATTAAACCGTTTATTGTCACCACAACTCAACAGGTATATTTGGTTTTGTATGTGTGTGGTTTTTCTATAAAACAGAAATAAAGAAGAAAAGTAAATATACATGAGAAATATTAATTACAATATACATATAAACAGATAAATAGATAGAAGAAAGATTATTGGTATATATAAACAAATAAATATATACAGAAGTCAGCTATACAGATCGCATAGTGTTCATCGCGATGCATGTTCAGCACGCATGTCTATTCCCATTAGGTTGTTTACAACTGCACAAATACTTTTAAACAAACTCTTACTGTATACAAATACAATGAAATACAAATAAATAACATTAGGACAAAAAACCTATAATTAAAACAGAAATATTTCCATCCTAACGTCGAGCTAACATGACAATGAATTAGCCTAATTAGCCTAATCATGAGCTGACCTCACAATAATGTCACAAAGGTCAGAAAATAGGCACTTACTTGCATATATGCAGACGACCCGTAACAATAATAATAATTGTATCATAAGCAACTGCACAGATAGCTTTGTTAGCGCTCAGTTAAGCTCATTTTCACATCTGCCGAGCGCAGTGGGCGGGTTGTTTTCCTGCACGTTGCTCAGCGAAGCCGATAGGCTGCCCTCATGTCTTTCAGCGAATGCTGATTGGCCGCTTGTCTTTCACTCAATCTCGGTAGAAGGTAGAGAGAATTACGATCAGCAGAATCAACACTTTCACTACAATAATGGTCTTTTTAACAACCGCCATGTTTTCATACACATCCGAGAGACTATGTTTACATATAATAACATATAATAACGAGCCCTGTTCGATCTGGGCTCAAACAAACCTTGTCGTCGTCTTGATGAACAGCCAGACTGAAGCGCGATCGGTTTCACTTCTTGCTTGCGCTCGCCGCACGTCTATATTTGAAATAACAAACTTCTTGAGCTGATGATAATAACGTGCGCTTGATTATTAATGTGCTTTTGAAACCTGATCCTGTCAGAGACTGACAAACGCGAGAGTGACGCGCGAAGAAACAAACGGATAAGCTAGAAAAAAAGGAGGACATTGTTTTTTCAGCAAACATGAACAAACTGCCATGTTTAACTATTATCATCATCTTTTGGACTATTATGAACTCGGAATAATAGAATTACTTTTTTAACAAGAGGCTACATGTGCTGCTGAAGATTAAAAACACATTTAATCATGAGAGGTTTGCACTGACTGGGCTCTATTTCATGTTGTTTTGAACCTAAATAAGGACTAAATGTATGCTGTGTGTAGTTTTTCTGTAAGTGGTAACATATTGGAGACTGTAAGGGACTGTATGTGTTTATATATGTTGCATTTATTTATTTATTTATTTTATATAATTGCAGACGTTACAGTAGGCTATTTCTCACTGTCATTGATCTGCAGTTATAATCAAATCTTTTTCATAGAAAAGTTAGTAATAAACATTTATACACAAGTATTTATGTGTTTAAAGCATCTGTTTTGTGAGAAGTGCTTCTCATATGATATGTGAGCGACATTTTCTCGAGCGAAAATGACGTCGACTGAAACTTTCTGTCGTACACCGCGCCCACCAAAAGAGTACCATTGGTAACCTTTTAGCAGTGGAAACACAAGCCTGATAAAGGTGACCCATACCGACAAGTACCATACCATTATTAAGTACCATTATTTTAAGCAATTCAGCAAGATAGCCTGGAGTGTGTTATATTCCCAGACAGCATGCCTGATAATATACTGGTGCCTTGGTGCTTGCTCTGTACCAGTAATAAAAGGAGCAGCAACAAAATTTACATACCTTATGCCTCTTTAGGGTGGCTTTCTGTAAATGTATAATCTGTATATCCTGCATTTTGTGTTTTGACAAACTCTAAAGTGATGACTGGTTTAGTCGTGACTTATTTATGCATATAAAACAAAAGGTGTGGTTGGCTTTGACTTTGCATCTCCCATTTTCAAAATAAAAGTGCCATATAAAGTGTAGTTTTAATATAAAATTTGATACACTTAAAATAAGGGAGGGAAATTATCGTTGTTGTAATCTCAAAACACAGCCTGGGGCAACATATCAGTCTGTGTTTTGACTGATGCATGATTTCTGGCAGCTTGTCAGGTCTGGATGACGTCGAACATCACCTAAAGTACCTGCAAATCTTGAGGGCATGCCCAGTGAGTAATGCAAAATGGCCTGCTTTTCACCAGGGTTCTACACTCACAGAATTTACATGAGAACAAGGTAACAATGGTATTTGAGGGTCGAGGTATGAGGATTTAAATTGACTGAATTTTTATTATTTGTCTATCCCTAAGTATAATCACATTTTCTTTATAGGGCAAGTCAAGTTTGCTTGCAAGGCTATAATTTTTACTGGAACTAACACAAAACAAAAACAGGTAGGGATTAGAAAGTCACATGCTGAGTCAAAGCCCATCACAAATAACATTTTCATAACCTGAATAAATAGTGCACAGTTTCATTAATACAGCTACTAATTTATTTATTTATTTATTAATTAATTAATTAATTTATTTATTTATTTATTTATTTATTTATTTATTTATTTATTTATCTATTTTGTAATTTACTTACTCATTTAATCATTTTGTGGTACTAAAAAAGGATACACTAAGGGAATCTATTTATATTTCCTTAACCTAAAGAAACACTGAATGAGCATGCATCAATATGGTTTTATTTAATAATGAATGAACCCTGGAAAATACCAAAGCTTTTTTCTTTTCTTTTCTTTTCTTTTCTTTTCTTTTCTTTTCTTTTCTTTTACTTTTTCTTCTTACACATTTCCTTCATGTTCCAAAATGTTCAAAAGTCCATAGCATTTTTCACATATAAAGTTGAATTATTCATTCTCATATCGAAGCCCATTTTTGCTTAGATGTCGTTCAGCAAAAATAAATAAGCCAGCACCTCCAAATGATGGTGGCGTCTGCTGTTCCTCTTTGCTTTGTAAGAGAAAGAAACAGACTTACAACCTTAAGGTGCTTTGCTAGCTCTATGTTTGTATATCACGGCTTGTTAAAAAAATACAGTTACTCTGTGAGTAGCGTAATATGCTGCGGCAGCGGCTGCTTCTAAATCTGCCTCTTGCAAAATCTTGCTGCCGATGGATGATTTCCCTAAAGCTGCCTTTGGGAGAATTCAAGCCAGAACATCAGACATTAAAATAGCACACCCAGAATAAAATAGATGATGGCCAAATTCTAGCTCTAACTTAACTCACTTAGCAAGAAACGATACATCATCATTTCAACACAATTTTTGTACATAACGGATCCCAAAAAATAAAGCATTCGATTCATTTTTTTCCCTCTAAAAGCAGACAGAAGACAACATACCTTGCTTAAGGGCACTACAAGCGAAGGGCTCATATTTGCTCATGTGATGTCTCTTTCACACTGCCATCCTCTCTGGAAATCTGACAGGCTGTGAGATACTTTTTAGGGATGGAGGGAGGAAAGGGATAAACATTTAAATGCTTAAAATAGTTTGGGGGACAACATAGGTTAATCCAGAAGCATAAATCATAAAGTATATCATTTAGAGGTCTGCATTCAGAATTTTCGTATAAAGCAAGGTAGCGGTCGGTTACTCTGGTGTAGGCATGGGACGTGACCATTTTCAAGGTATACCGCGGTTTGGAAAAGTCAAGGTTTTAAAACCGCAAATATTTTCTGTAATACCGTTCCTAAGGTTTGTGTGAGATTTTTTGTATACATTTTTTTTTCTTTTTTAGGTCAACAGATATCCAAAGATGCCATTTTAAATTGTGAAGTAAATGTTGTTTTGAAACTAATAAAGACACATAAGTCAATTAATCTTTTGAATTATTTAGCCTGACATGTTTACAGCTTCAAACTATTATAAATCTTTCCAAACTAAAATATATTGTTTTCAAAAGGGGAAAAAAAATGTATAGAAAGAATATATTTTAGAGCAGTGAGCACAATATCGTAATACCGTGAAACCGTGATTTTTTTATCCAAGGTTATCATACCATCAGAATCTTATACAAGCCCATGCCTACTCTGGTGTAATTTAAACGGGAATGGGCGGTCTAACAATATAGCGTTCCCGAGTCCCGATGTTATTTCGGAACAGCATATGTGTGATTTTGTCTTTCTTTTTACAGCCAGTGCTCACGACTGTTACATAGGCTGAACACACCACAAGTGATTTCTGCACATGCTTTTTTTCCACACAGTCTATGCGTGCATCATCTGCATAACGTTCCTTAGAGCGGGTTTTACCAACATGGGAGAGCAAAGTGAAGATGTGCTGTCCTTCAGCTTGCATTAAAAAATGGCCAGTTTACTGTTAGTAAACCCACATCAGGCAAGTCTGATCTATGATAGTCTTTTCCATGTGTCAATCAGAAAAAAAATACCCTTTGAATGATGTTATAATTCCTCAAAGCTTTACTTTTTGGCAGTCACAAGACTGCAAACTCAGGTTTATCTCTTTCTTTTGGTAGTACACAATTTAAAAGTGAGATTTTGGAAACCAGATCTAAATTTAGTGGGAAGGGTCAGGTCGGGTAGAAAACGAGGCAGGTCAAGCAGCAGGTAAACAAAGGCGGAATATACAGTGGGTTGCAGAATAAAACCTTGTGGGAGCGGGTGGGAGTAAGACTAAAAGATTAGTCCCGTGCATACTGGAGGTATCATTTATCATTTACCTCAATATCAAGTCTTTGATTCCCTGAGGACAGTGGTTGCTACTGTAGCAAAGTGGGATCAGATTTTGTGAGTGTTTGTAGCAATGCAGGTGAAAAGTTACTCATAACTTCACCAAAAATCCAGCTTTCTCTCTTCAGAGCGGTCCAGCTGGAGAATGTCAGACCTCATGTTGGTTTAATTTTGGTATTTTGGATATCAGCACCCAAAACAGTCTTGCTTTGGGGATGCATCTTAAGTTTTGCCCCGTCTCCTTTTCCATGTAAGAAACGATTGCAGAAGAAGCAATGCCTCCAGACTCAACCGCAATTAACTAACAATCTGTTACGTTGTAATGATATGCATAGAAACCGGCTTGCTTAAGTAAGAAACTGTCAAATCAGAGAGGAAATGAAATGCGCCTAAAATTGCCTCAAGCACTGAAGTCTCTGAACAGAACAGACACACCCTTGAAGCTACAGGTCTTTCCAGCCAAAAGTGGTGCTTAAACTCGGATTCATTTTAAATGAAATCCCTGCTTCTCACTGCCTCTTAGACTGCAAAAAGAAACTTGTTGGTCTTTTCTGCCTCTGTTTCTATAGAGTGTTTTTTTTCCCCACCCTGATTGAATGATGTTGTTTAGCCTTTTTTTTTTTTTTTACGGCTGGTCCTGGGTCAGTGAATGACACTTCTCTCAGGGATTAGTTTACAAGTCAAGATGATAAGGGCTTAATAACTCAAGGTAGCACACAAAATGGCCGACAAAAATAACAACCATTTACTCAAAGGAGTCTGCCCACTGACTACTTAGAGCTTCTGAAACCTATTAAACGCTTCAGCAGACGCTATTAATAGAGGCAGCCTGGGAGGTCAAGGGTACAATCTCGATTTGGAATTGAGTCAAGTTAAACCTCAAAATGAAAAAAAAGGGTGAGGGGGAGCAAGCAAGCAGGAGAAAGAAAGAGAGGAAGGCAGAGGCAGGGAGAGAGAAAGAGCAGAAAACAAGTCTCTATAGGGTTGCCTGCCGATTCAAGGGTAATTTAATCAAAATCAGGCAAATGATCTCACTAGGGAGAGTGTTGAAAATTGATTGAACAGCCATGCTGCTGATGTGATGTCAGCACAACCCCCATGACATCATTACAAGTAGAGTTTTGTCCTCAAGTAAAGGTCATGCTACAGCTCACCTTCATTACAGCCAGGGTTCACCTACACAACCCTGAAAGTGTGTTGACAGACTGGTGCTTGGGAACTTGTGTAATAATTACCTTGCCATTGGAACTCTCTAAGAGTTTTTTCCTTGTTTAGACTACATTTTATTGTTAGGTCCACATGCAGCTTGTTGATTCAGATTCAAGGGTTAGTTTTTTCAACCAGAGACATGCACATTATTAAAACCTTGTTATTGAGTAGCTTTAGGCTGTTATTTATTCACCTTTACTTGGAAACATTTGTCAGGTTTCATATGCCTATGTTGAGTCCTCTGAGTTCATTTAAGTCCCAGTTCAACTATACCAATGATGGATACATGGATCGTTTATAGAAGGTTTATGGAAAAGGGCTGGTTTGTTTGGTTGAATACAACAAATCACACTAAAAATACACTTTATTAGCTACACCTGTACAACTGCTCCTTAGCACAACTTTCTAATCAGCCAATCACATGGCAGAAACTCAATGCATTTAGGCATGTACTGTAGACATGGTCATGATGATCTGCTGCAGCTCAAACTGAGCATCAAAATGGGGAAGAAAGGTGATTTGGATGACTTTGAATGTGACATGATTGTTGGTGCCAGACAAGCCGGTCTGAGTATTTCAGAAACTGTTGATCTACTGTGATTTTTACACACAACCATCTCTAGGGCTTACAGAGAATAGTCAGAAAAAGAGAAAATATCCAGTGAGCGGCAGCAAATGCCTTGTTGATGTCCAATAGAATGGCCAGACTGGTTGGAGCTGATAAGGCAACAGTAACTCAAATAACCACTCGTTACAACTGAGGTATGCAAAAGAGCATCTCTGAATGCACAAGATGTTCAACTTTGAAGCAGATGGGCTACAGCAGCAAAATACAACACAGACACCTAAATCTCATAGGAATAGTTCCATTACCTTGTTAAATCTATGCCACAAAGGATTAAGGCAGTTCTAAAAGCAAAAGAGGCTCCATTGTGGTACTAAAGTGTACCTAATAAAGTGGCCAGTGAGTGTATCTGTCGTACACATTATGGAGTAGTGGTGAGCGCGCCAGTCTCCATGGTTGCAAGGTGGGCTTCCTCTACAAGCAGCTGAATTGCAGGTGCTGCACAATATCATTGCACCTGCTGCAGCCAATTATTTGATTAATATGCCGGAATGAGAAAATGGATCCTAGACATATCAGCCTAGAACGGTCTTAGGACAGCCACAAAATCAAAATGTAACCACAAAATCAAACTTTAAATAAGGAAATCATATGAACTCTTTTTTTTTATTTAGTTTTTGAAAGAGATGCTAAGAATCTAATCCAATTCAATAACCTATGTTAAACCAAAGCTAAAGGTGCTTGAAGAGTGGCTGAATCGATAATAGTAATAATAATAATAATAATAATAATAATAATAATAATAATAAATTAAACACATCATTACATTTACAGTAAGTGCAATGTGCACATTTCAAAATACAATCAAAAACATGCTCATGTTCAAGACTTAACCAAAGCTGAGTCTGCACAGTACACTGACAAGAGATAACATTACCGATAAGACAACATCACATTGCAAAGCACATTACATAACAATAATAATAGATATAAAAAGCATTATTACAGTCAGGCAAGAACATAGCAGCTGTAAGTCAAGAGCTAATTCATAAAAGTTTCCAAACTACATCAGGTTAATAGTTTGTTGTAGATAAATACATAAACAAGCTTGTCAGGTAATATTATTAGCAGTCTAGAATACATTTAAAGAGTCTAAAATACCATATGGCATCACTTTTTTTAGATAATTTAGAATTTGTGTTGCTTTGCAGTGTGGAATTACAAAAACAATGTTAACGCAGCATCCACAATCTACTATAATATATATATGTGTGTGTGTGTGTGTGTGTGTGTGTGTGTGTGTGTGTGTGTGTGTGTGTATAATGTAGCAGCTGCAGCTTAGGCTGTCTTTGCTTGCTTTACCTGTAATTTTCAAAAGAGTGAGTTAAATGATTGGATGAATATTTTATAGTTCTGAGAATCCACAGACAATATGTGAATGTAGATATTTATGTTTACACAACTTTAATCAGTAATTGCTCTGTGGGCAAAATACTTTCAATCTAAATACGTTCAATCAATATGACAAATTCACACACTTTTAGCATTCACACTGTTTCAAAAGACACAACCTCCACATTGTACTTTGTAACTTGTGTTAAGCAGAACTTAAGTTCTGCTTAATCCTGTGCCCCCAAAAATATATTTAAAATAAAATAACTACATAACACAATACTTGTACTTTTACTTTCAGTACTTGAGTAGTAAATTTTTAAATAAACTACTTGCAATACTTAATTACAAAAAAATGTTGAATACTTTAGTACTTCCACTTAAGTATTGTGCTTTAAGAGCACTTCAACTTCTACTCAAGTCACTTTTTTGATAAAGCACTTGTACTTTTACTTAAGTCTGGGTCTCTAGTACTTTATACATCTCTGGCTTTGATGTGTGGTGTGTGAAACATACAAATCCCCTTTTTCCTGGTGACTAAGAGCAAATCATGACAAGAGTTTTCAGTTTGTGTGAACTTCTCCTTTGAAAAGCTGTTTGCTTTAGAAAAAAAGCTGCCTATACTGAATAAAGCACAATTTACTCCACGGTGGTCTATTGAGTTTTGGGTCCACTGCCTTTGTTCTATCAATGTTTCATTAAGATTCCATTTCCAATTAGATAAAACACTCAGAAAGAAACCCTTGTAAACAAAAAGTAAATTGAGGAAAGGTATATTGCTGTTGCAATAGGAATGCTCCAGCACCCCTCTGTTTGGGTACTTTTTTCAAAATTTGAATAGTAAAATATGCATTTTCACTGGGGGTTTTGTCAGCAAATAAAGTTGTTGCAATGCTGCCAACGCATAGTTTACTGACTCTTTTCATTTAAAGCATATGGTCTTCTTGTAAACTGATCCTATAAGGCAAAGAAATCTATTTTACATGAAATCTAAGATAGTGGCATGCAGGTCTGTCCTTATTCATTTATTCACTCATTCAATCATCCATACTTTTAAAGAGCTCCTATTATGCATTGTACAAGGTCATATTTTGGTTTTGGGGGTCTCCAATAACAGACTGATATGCATGCAGGGTCAACACTTTCTTTTTTACCTAATTATCCCAATGACTCCCATATGATTTGTTCAGCGATTCATTTGTTCCCAAACCCTTCCTATGCGTGAGGCTAATCTGTGCAGATTGGTCTGATGACGCAGTCTGTTGTGATTGGTTGACTGCATTCAATGTGAGACAGAGAGAAACATCCACCACGGTCATGAAGTAGCACAAAGAGACCAATGCAGAAATGCAATAAACAATGCAGTTTAACACCAGCATATTACTCTACTCTTAACCCTAAACCCAAGTAATAACAACAACACACATTCAGTATTAATCCACACAGCGGCAGAAGTTGAACTATTTAAAATGACCATGCCATGCGTGTGTAGAAACAACTGATGGTGGCCATAGCCAAGGCAAACGGCAGAGGATTGCGAGTTCAGAAAAGCATTAAAATTAAGAAAGGAAGAAACACTGATTGCATTTTCAACATGGTTTTGGATGCAATTTGTAAATAGCCCCTTAAAACTTTAAGCTGAGAGATACATGACAAGGACTGGTCTAGAACAGATAAGTAATTACAAGCCGACTGAAGCGATTACAACTTACAACACACTATTAAATACATATTTTGCAAACAAAAGGTAACAATTTTAATCACACTTACATGTAATGATCCGACAAATGGAGAAACTGGTCCATATGAACTGTAACAGTTGACAAACTGACAAAGTCCATGACAAAGTCTGACAAAGTCCCATACAAAATAATCTCCCCAAAAGGATCCCCCGCGCTCTGCTAGTGTCTGAAGTGAAAGGCGCATGATTTATTGCATTTAAACAGTCCTATAAGACCATGTCCGACTACAAATCTTATTCAGTAACAGTATGGGTGTGTTGCTGAAGAGCACCTGCCAAAATGAATTTTGAACCTTGCATCTGGAATCATACGTTATAAATAAATATATAGATAAATAGCAAATTGGAATGTTTCTGATT
>CAIGQZ010033011.1:2092-14983 GCA_903798205.1 Danio tinwini
TATATATATATATATATATATATATATATATATATATATATTTCCAGGTTTATAAGAAAGAAAAAAGCTAAAGCAAACGAAAACTCTGACTGAGCGCTTTTAATAACTGGCTAGGCATGGGCAGGTATAAGATTCTGATGATATGATAATCTTAGATAAAAATATCACAGTTTACGGTATTGTGAATACTGCTCTAAAATATGTTCTTTAAAATTTCTGGGTAAAAAAATGCACTTTTCCCCATTGAACACAATTGGTTTTATTTTAAGAAACATTTCAAATATTTTGGAACAGTAAACGTGCCAGGCTAAATAATAATTGAATTAAATCGTACTATCTTCAATAGTTTAAAAAACCCTGATTTCTTGTAAAGGCATAAGTATAAGCAATTTGTGTTTCAGATGTTTGCTGAATTATGACCTGACCAGTAGCTTTTGATGTGGAGAGTCTTTTGCTGCTGTAGATAATGTTGGCCAAGTCTTTGATAACACTTAAAAAAAAAACATACAGTGCATCCGGAAAATATTCATAGCGCTTCACTTTTTCCACATTTTTTTATGTTACAGCCTTATTCCAAAATGGATTAAATTTATTTATTTCCTCAAAGTTCTACACACAATACCCCATAATGACAATGTGGAAAAAGAGTTTTTGAAATTGTTGCAAATTTGTTAAAAATAAAAAACCTGAAAAATCACATGTACATAAGTATTCACAGGCTTTCTCAACACTTTGTTGATGCACCTTTGGCAGCAATTACAGCCTCAAGTCTTTTTGAATATAATCCACAAGCTTGGCACACCTGACTTTTTGCCTATTCCTCTTTGCAGTACCTCTCAAGCTTTATCAGGTTGGATGGAAAGCGACAGTGTACAGCCATTTTCAGATCTATCCAGAAATGTTCAATAGGATTTAGATCTGGGCCACTCAAAGACATTCACCGTGTTGTTGTGAAGCCAGTCCATTGATATTTTGGCGATGTGCTTTGAGTCACTGTCCTGCTGGAAGATGAACCGTCGCCCCAGTCTGAGGTCAAGAGCACTCTGAAGCAGGTTTTCATTACGGATGTCTCTGTACATTGCTGCATTCATCTTTCCCTCTATCCTGACTATAGTCTTCCAGTTCCTGTTGCTGAAAAACACCCCCACAGCATGATGCTGCTACCACCATGCGCTGCCTGGTTTTCTCCAAATGTAACACCTAGCATTCACTACAAAGAATTCAATTTTAGTCTCATCAGAACAGAGAATTTTGTTTCTTATGGTCTGAGAGTCCTTCAGATGCCTTTGGGCAAATTCCAGACAGGGAGTGGCTTCTGTCTGGCCACTCTACCATACAGGCCTGATTGGTGAATTGCTGCACAGATGGTTGCCCTTCTGTAAGGTTCTCCTCTCTCTACAGAAGAACGCTGGAGCTCAGACAGAGTGACCATCGGGTTATTGATCACCTCCCTGACTAAGGCCCTTCTCCTCCAATCACTCAGCTTAAATGGTTGGCCACCTCTAGGAAGAGTCCTGGTGGTTTCAAACATCTTTCACTTATTGATGATGGAGGCCACTGTGCTCATTGGAACTTTCAGAGCAGCAGAAATTTTTCTGTAACCTTCCCCAGCCTCATGCCTCGAGACAATCCTGCCTCGGAGGTCTACAGACAATTCCTTTGTCTTCATGCTTGGTTTGTGTTTTACCATGCACTGTCAACCCTGGGACCTTATATAGTTAGGTGTATGCCTTTTCAAATCATGTCCAATCAACTGAATTTATCACAGGTGAACTCCAATTAAGCTGCTGAAACATCTCAAGAATGATCAGTGGAAACAGAATGTACCTGAGCTCAATTTAGAGCTTCACGGCAAAGGCTGTGAATAATTATGTACATGTGATTTTTCAGCTTTTTTTATTTTTAATAAATTTGCAACAATTAAAAAAAAATCTTTCATTATGGGGTATTGTGTGTAGAATGTTGAGGAAATAAATGAAATTAATCCATTTTGTAATAAGGCTGTAACATAAAAAAAAGAGGAGAAAGTGAAGCGCTATGAATACTTTCCGAATACACTGTATACTAGGGATGCTCATATTGATCGTTAAAGGGCACCTATAGTGAAAAATCTACTTTTCAAGCTGTTTGGACAGACATATGTGTAGTTATAGTGCATAGGCTGTCATATTGGGGTGATATAAACACACCCAGTGCTTTTTTTTCAATTTAACAACATAAAAACGGTGGACCAATTGGAGCGGTTTTGAGACTGACCGCAACTTGACGTAGGAGTGCGGTCCCCCCGCCCACCGAATTGATTGACAGCTGCGTATTAACATGTCTCCATAGTAACGTTTGTAATTATATCCACAAGACAGGACGTGCACAAATCAACCGTAAATAAAAGGTCTGTTCAGTTTACTAGGATCATCAATCATCATCAAATGTGATCAAGAGTGAGTTTGACAAGTTTAAAATGTTTTAAAACAGTGCATGTGTGTAATGAATTACAGCGATTTACTTCAGCTACTTCATCAACACAGCCGCATGTCAGTACAATTATAAAAGAAGACACTTCAATCCCGGTTTGTGGACGTTAAATCAGGTTTATTTTGTACATTAACGTAACAGATATCCATACAGCAGTGGATATTAACCTGTATCCTGTCATATTTGCGTGCAAAGACAGTGTAAAGCTAAACGCGCGCATATGTATGTATGTATGTATGTATGTGCATGTGTGTCTGCGCTGTGTGTGTGTGTGTGCGTGAACTTTGTAACGACATTGTGTGTGACTCATCCTGCAGCTCTACAACAAATGCATCAAATACTCATTGGTAAAGGTCTTACTGTAGTTTTTCTCTCAAACGTTACGTGAGGTCAGCTTCCTTTATGTCTGTGTCTGTTGTCCGAGGCAGCCGAGGGTGGAGACTGAGGCCCCATTTACACTAATGCGTTTTCGTTTTAAAACACATAAGTTTTGCTACGGTTACGCCATCCGTCCACACTATGCCGTAGTTTTCGAGCCCCAAAAACGGAGCATTTTGAAAATGCTGGAGAGGCTGTTTTCATTCTAAAACGCTGCTGCTCTGTCTCTGTGAGGATTGGGGAAAATGGAGACATCTGAAAACGGAGGCGTGGCTGCAGACATTCGCTACCTGATTGGGGCTTTTAGATCATTGCGTATCCTTCCCCTATTTGTCAAGCCCCTATCACATGACTATAACGCTACCGGAAGACGGCAGACCAGCCTTCACTGTAAACAACAACATGGACACAGAAATGGGAGCGATGTTTGCACTATTGTCCGTTTTAGGCGCCATTGTGCAATTAAACTCTGAATTTTTTTACTACAGCAGCTGCATAAATTCGCAAGAGGCAAGCTATTGTTCGAGCACTCGCTAATCGCTCGCGTTCATCATTCAACCAGCGTTTGTTGACTAACAATAGCCAAATACTGAGCGAGACACATGCTTCCTGTTTATACTTTGATGCGCATGCCCAGAGTGAGCGAATGGTCACGTGATATACGTTTTTGGTGGAGTAGTGTGGACGGAGATAAGTTTAAAAACGCTAGATGAAACGCTAGTGTGGACGCAGATTGTTTTTGATTTAAAACGCCATTTCAAAACGAAAACGCATTAGTGTAAATGGGGGCTGAGGCACACTGACAGGCAGGCACGTGGAAACGGTGGGCGAGGAGGACTAGCCTTAAAGGGCCACGAAACCCCCCTGTCTCAGCAGGGTGTTTTCACACCTCTAGTTTGAAAAAAGTCAGGAAAGTGGGCGTGTTCAGCTCTGGGAGTGTGGGAGTGTCGGGGGAGGGAAAGATTTGCAAAGAAGGGAGTTTCCATTTGGGCACGCGCTGATTACAGGCAAAACAAACACACAGACGCAGGGGAGAAGAACAGTGACTGTTTACATGGACATCAGTAATCAAATTATTTGCCAAATTATTAATTTGTCGACTTTAACTGCACTTTAACTTTTTATTCAGGAAAATTTCCTGCATGTCGCCCGTGACAAACGAGATATTGAAAGCGAGGAACTGCTTGAGAGTGAAGTTTTAATCATATGTTTGATACGGCACAGTGAATGGGAGAAAAAAATCCTCCGCATTTCTCTGTAACTTATGCACTTGGTAGGTAGCGTCAGAAAGCCGTGTGTGTATAGACTATCCTGTCACAAAATGCGGCGAAAATCCTGCATGACGGAAAAAGTTTGATTGTGTTAATATGTTAACACTTGGAGAGCAGCATTTACAGCAGATCTTTCAGTCTATAATATTGTACTATAATATTGCAGTGATATTAACATACTGTAAACTTAGTAACTAAATCATTTTTGACTGAGGTATGTCTTTAAAAACTGAAAGAGCACTGCTGACGATACAAAGTAACTTTGCCATCTGGGTTAAACAAAGGGCACTGCACTGCACACACACTTAACAAATCTGTCGAGACAGGACAATCACACTGGAACTGTGTCTTTTTTTAAAAAGGAGACGAGCGGCAAATCCGGATTTCACCATTTCCAGATGCGAAAAGCTCTCAGGTAAAAAAATGTTCCTTACAAACGCATTCTGTCGCGTGCGCTGTAATCCACACGTGATTCCAGCAGCTCTCTCATAGAGGAAAAATTAATACAAAACCTTCGTTGCAGCACATTAATAAATGCAACATTGATGACCCGGGTCTCCAAATTCTAGTTTTTTCACTTGTTTTGGCAACACAACGTGGCACAACATGTCGTCTAAACACTGTAAACAGATAAACAGTCTCCGGAGCTATCATGCATATTAATGAAGCTCCTAACAGACATGATCTATTAACATGACATGTCTGTCAGGAGCTGATCTACCTTATAATTTATTTTTTGTTTTTTTAAACAGGTAAATACAGTTAAATACAGTTTAAACAGTTGAATACACCATTTTATATATATATATATATATAAACGCAATCTCATGGCAATTTGTAACTTTTTGATTTAGTGGCTAATTTGTATGAATTCGTACGATCTAATTCGTACAAATTAGTATGATTTGTTCATCACCCAATGACGGTTGAGGTTAGGGGTGTTGTTAGGTGCCATGCCTCCTTTTTAAAATTGTACATTTTCATAAGACTCAACTCGTACGAATTCGTACGAATTAGCCCCTAAACTGACAAAACATAAAATACTTACATTTCCTCGTGAGATCAGGCTGATATATATATATATATATATTGTACAAAAAATAGTTGCAGTAGTAACGTTCCTTAAAGTTAAACTACATGTTCACATTTCTCATCTCGCTACTGTTACATTATACTAATCTTATACTAATCGACAGCTTTTGTCACTTTTTCTGTTGTGGTCTGTGCTACTTGTAAGATTGTGTTTGTTGTCAAACTGATGAAGATGTTTTCTCAATTTACTTTGCAATTTTGTGTTTGTATATGTTTTTATAACTTGCAGCGCAATTAAATGGTTGTTAAATTTAAAAGTATTTTTAACATGAATGGCCAACTAAATACATATGGGGAACATCTCAAAACGTTATGAAATATTTCAAGATAAATCAATTTTGAATTGATATGTATATTAATCTCCAGACTTACATCTCCCTGATCTTTTTAAAAGAACGGCCCCTCTTTTGCTCATCACTGTCTGACAAGTGTCTGGCATTCAGTCAAAATATACTTGCATATAAAGATGTTCATCAGCTAAACGGCACTTAGATTAAACTTTGACCTCCTTTTCGGTTGATGTGGAAAACAAAAGCAAAAGTGAGAAAAGACAAAACATGACTGAATACGAGTGGCATATCAAGCCTGCACAAATCATTTAGGGCTTAAATTGACTCCTTTAAGGATGAGTTAAGGTGTAAGAGATGGGTCAAAAGTGTAAATATACATGTAATTTATAGCTATGATGTAAAGCTGAATTTTCAGCATCATTACTCAAATCTTCTGTGTCACTTGATCTTTCAGAAATCTTTCTAAGATGTTGATTTAGTGCTTGAGGTAATTTAATGGTTCTAGAGACTAATATAATGGTAATTATCAAATGATGCTGATTTGCTGCTCAAGAAACATTTCTGATTGTTATCAATGCTAAAAACAGATGTGATGACATAATTTTGTGTCAAAGATTTATTGTTATATAGACTACAAAGCTTAAATGGGCAAGTACACTACTACAGTCAGTGAGATATTTTAAGAAATGTATATGAGCAATTCCATGCGAATGTCAACCTTGCCATGAAAAAAAAAAGTTTTCACCAAAATATAGAAACCGTTTCTACATTTTTTGTGTAAGCAAGTATTTTACAGTGCTTTAAAAATGCTCAAAAATGTCTCTGTCAGTGTTTTCAAACTATTATATTTGATTGACCAAAGTCAAACAAGTGGCAATATCACATTTGTCACATAACGGAAAGATGTCACATCCATAACGACACTTTTTTCTCATAAATGCAAAAATGTCAAATAAAATAAAATCAATGTTCTTTTGTGCTATAGTGAGCCGACTCGTATTCTTTTGATTAGCATAGTTTCTTTTGTGTTGTGTAGTTTAATTCACAGAATTTCTACAAAATATGTTGTATACTGTAAACTCGCAAACCTTTTTTGTCACATCCATAATGCATGTTTATTTTCCTCATTTAAAGTATAAAAGTGTTTACAGATTGATATTTCTCTGGTCCCTTAACTCTATGGTAGGTTGTTTTGGAAAATATAAACAGTTGCTTCAATATAATGTTAACATATTTTCTATGTGAATTTATGTTTAGAGTTTTTACAGCAAGTGTCACATCCATAACGCTGGAATTGCTCATATTCTTATATTCAGCAAGAGGCATTAAACTAATCAGAAGTGAGAGTGTAGTTTTCTGTTTCATATAACATTACTGTTCAATTTAAACTTTCAATTCATCAGTGAATCATGAAAAAATAATACAAAATGAAAATCACAAATATTCATCAGCAGCAAATCTGCATTTTAAATAAGTTCTAAAGACTCATGTGACGTGATTTAATACCACTCACTTGTTTCAATGTCCAAACTTTCCTAAAATAACTGCAATAAAGACATGTAACAAATGCATAATGATATAGACATGTAATGTGCATCATGATATGCAATGGGAATTCATATTGATCTGCTTAAAGTTACCTGTGTTTCCTGCATCTCTGTGATCAGATCCCTTCAGAAATGTAGAAATCTTGTATCTTATTTTCTGTAGCAGGGGGTTATTCTGTCACTCCTAAAACCACAGGGCACTTTTTTAGTTAACATTTGTTTAAGATACCATGACATATCAAAACATGTTTTCATTATTAAAAAACAACAATGAAAAAAAACTTTTTTATATTACAATAAGTTGAAATATTGTAGGCATTTTGATCAGTTTTAATGCAGTAATGTAGGCTATTTAAAGCTGAACCGACTGACGCAATAGACATGATGTATATCGCGTTTGTTTAATTTATTATGCATGCAAAAACTTACTTGTAAGTCAAATATGTTGCCGGACTTTTTAATGGGAACGACAGATAAAGTGCTTATGAACTGCTTCATCAGCTTCATTAACCGATGCAGAGCCGACATTTGATGAGCTGGGACAAAAGAACACATGACTGAATTTTCATGCGTATGTTTCGCCGACCATATATAGATGTTATAATTAAAGGGGCTGACGTTTTGAGCTCTGGCTGACGGCCAATGTATGTGTGCTGTCCAGAAGGCCAAGGTGCACAGTAATACTGTCCTGCATCAGCCCTTGATAGTCATCCTGTCAAGAATCAGAATCAGAATCAGTTTTATTGCCAAGTGTGCTTCACATACACAAGGAATTTGTTTTGGCAACAGAAGCTTTCAGTGTACATAAAGTGACGAGTGACAACACAAAATTAAATACAAGAAAGAAAAGGCAATAAACATTAAACATTAAACAGAGATGCAGTTAGTCAAAAAGATCTGGATGTTGAATTGTATGTACAGATATGTTGTTAATATACAGGTTATAAGGTGCTGTGTACAAGTGGGTATGAGAAAGTATTGCACGTTTATTGCACAGTAGGGGAATATTTAACTGTTCATGAGGTAGATGGCCTGAGAAAAGAAACTTTTCCTGTGTCTGGCTGTTTTTGTGCTTGGTGCTCTGTAGTGCCGACCAGACGGTAACAGTTCGAACAGGTAGTGTGCTGGGTGTGAGGCGTCCAGAGTGATTTTACGAGCCCTTTTACTCATTCTGGAAGAGTACAGTTCTTGAAGTGTAGGAAGGGTAGTGCCAGTGATTCGTTCAGCAGTCCGGACTATTCGCTGTAGTCTACGGAGGTTGGTTTTGGCAGCTGAGCTGAACCAGACGGTGATTGAAGTGCAGAGGATGGATTGGATGACAGCTGAGTAGAACTGTACGAGCAGCTCCTGTGGCAGGTTGAACTTCCTCAGCTGACGAAGGTAGTACAGTCTCTGCTGGGCTTTCTTTACAATGGAGTCTATGTGCATGTCCCACTTCAGATCCTGAGAGATGGTGGTGCCCAGGAACCTGAATGACTCTACTGCAGCCACAGTGCTGTTCATGATGGTGAGTGGGGGGAGTGCAGGGGGGTTTCTCCTAAAGTCCACTATCATCTCCACTGTTTTGAGCGTGTTCAGCTCCAGGTTGTTGTATCTGCACCATAAAGCCAGCCGCTCCACCTCCTGTCTGTATGCAGACTCGTCACCATTCCGGATGAGGCCGATAACAGTAGTGTCATCCGCAAACTTTAAGAGCTTAATGGAGGGGTCTTTTGCAGTGCAGTCGTTTGTGTACAGGGAGAAGAGCAGTGGGGAGAGAACACATCCCTGGGGGGCACCAGTGCTGATGGTGCGGCTGTTGGATGTGATTTTGCCCATTCTGACTAGCTGTTGTCTATCTGTCAGAAAGCTGGTGATCCATTGACAGACAGAGCTAGGGACAGACAGCTGGGTCAGTTTGTTCTCGAGCAGTGATGGGACGATGGTGTTAAAGGCAGAACTGAAGTCTACAAACAGTATCCTTGCGTAGTTCCCTGGTTTGTCCAGATGTTCTAGGATATAATGCAGTCCCATGTTGACTGCATCATCCACAGACCGGTTTGCTCTATAGGCAAACTGCAGGGGGTCCAGCAAAGGTCCAGTGATGTCCTTCAGATAAGCTAGCACCAGTCTTTCGAATGACTTCATGGCCACAGATGTTAAGGCAACAGGCCTGTAGTCATTGAGTCCTGTGATCTTTGGTTTCTTTGGTATTGGGATGATGGTGGAGCATTTGAAGAAGGATGGAACTTTGCGCTGTTCCAGTGATCTGTTGAAGATCTGTGTGAAAATGGGAGCCAGTTGGTCCGCACAAGTTTTTAGACAGGCTGGTGAAACACCATCTGGACCTGGTGCTTTTCGTCTCCTCTGTTTACTGAAGATCTGACGCACATTATCTTCACTGATCTGAAGTGCCGGGGTGGAGAAGGAGATGGCTGGAGGTGTTGATGGCTGTTTACTGAGGATCTGATGCCCATTATCCTCACTGATCTGAAGTGCAGGGGGTGAGAGGGAGATGGCTGGAGGTGTTGATGGCTGTGTAGGGAGATGATCCGGGTGGGTGTGAGGTGGTCAGAGGTGTCAAATCTACAATAGAAGATATTCAGCTCGTTTGCAAGATGTTTGTTGCTGTCGATACTGGGGGATGGCGTTTTATAATTTGTGATGTCTTTCAGGCCTTTCCATACTGATGCAGGGTAGTTGGCAGAAAACTGGTTTTGCAGCTTCTTGGCATAGCTTTTCTTGGCCACACCAATCTCCTTTGTCAGTGTGTTCCTGGCCTGGTTGTATAAAATCCTGTCCCCGCTCCTGTAGGCATCCTCTTTTTCACGACGAAGCTGTCTAAGTTTTGATGTAAACCATGGTTTATCATTGTTAAATGATAAGTAGGTCCTGGTAGGGATGCATAACTCCTCACAGAAACTGATGTATGATGTTACAGTTTCTGTGAGCTCGTCTAGGTCGGTGGCTGCAGCTTCAGAAACACTTCAATCAGTTCATTCAAAACAGGCTTGTAAGACCTGCTCTGTGTCGTTGGTCCATCTCTTAACAGTCCTTAATACTGGCTTAGTAGTTTTAAGTTTTTGCCTGTAAGTTGGTATAAGATGAACCAGGCAGTGGTCGGAGAGTCCTAAAGCTGCTCTGGCGACGAAGCGATATGCATCCTTTATTGTGGTGTAGCAATGATCCAAAATGTTATTGTCTCTGGTGGGGCATGTGATGTGCTGTTTGAATTTAGGCAGCTCATGTGTGAGTTTTGCCTGATTAAAGTCACCGAGAATGATAAAAGCAGAGTCCGGGTGTCGTTGTTCAGTCTCTGTGATCAGATCAGACAGCTGTTGTAACGCAGTCCTCACGTGTGCTTGTGGTGGAATGTAAACACAGACGAGAACGAACGAGGAAAACTCCCGCGGTGCATAAAACGGCTTACAGTTAATGAAAAGCGCTTCCACATCAGGACAGCACATCTTCTTTAACACAGTTACATCCGTACACCATCTCCTGTTTATGTAAAAGCATGCCCCACCACCGCGTGTTTTGCCCGTTGACTCCGTATCGCGATCTGCTCTGTACAGCTGAAAGTCCGGTAAGTGTAATGCGCTGTCCGGAATGGCTTTGTTCAGCCAGGTTTCTGTGAAACACAGCGCAGCAGAGTTGTTAAAGTTCTTTTTTTCGCGTGAGAGCAGAAGTAGTTCGTCCATTTTGTTAGGAAGCGAGCGGAGATTCGCTAGATGGATGCTAGGCAGCGCTGTTCTGAAGCCGCGCTGTCTCAGCCTGACGAGCGCGCCGGCTCTTTTTCCACGCCGCCGGGTCTTGTATTTCTTCCACAAAGCAGCTGCTCCGCCGATGACAATGTTCCACAAAACGCCAGAGAAATCAAAATCCAGTTGGTGATTAGTTGGTGTGCACTGCCGAATGTTCAGCAGCTCATCCCTGGTATAACTGATCGTGTTTGATAAACATAAAACAGGACAGACTAACAGAACTAGTGTAAACACTGAAGAGCTCCACACCGAGGCAGCCATCCGCGGCGCCATCCTGAGAGCAATGAATGTAGATTGTAGTGCCCAAGAATGTAGTGGCCAAACATTTTTGCCCTGTCTTACATGGGCAGTCATGTTCGTATTGTTCAGCATGCAGACTGTGCTATGGACTGGCAGCTCTACCATTACTGGTCCATGAACTCTAGGTTCTTTGATAGCTATCCTGCTTAAATGCAGTGCCATGACATTTCTAAAATTGAAGGGACATTCATAACTTGATGCTTCAGACTAATGCAAGATCCTGGATGCACACTATAACAGAGTGTGTAATGGGCCCGTAGCTGGTCAGTTCCACCCAAAGTATGTCACCCAAGCTAGGAACTGAATAGGCATAAAGGCTATAACAACAGCCACTTGTTTTTATTTTATTTTACAGTATAATAATATCACATTAAAATATTTTTGCCTTTTTTCGGCAACTTAGGGTGTGCCCTGTGTCCCACCCACAACTACCTTACAGAACACACCCTAATCCTATCTCTAGGTTTTTGCCTGGGGTGAACAGAGAGCCGGTCCCATGTATTCCAGAAGGCCATGGTACACAGTAATACTGTCCTCCATCAACCCTTGATAGTCATCCTGTCAAGAATATAGTGCCCCAACATTTTTGCCCTGTCTTACTTGGGAAGTCATGTTCATATTGTTTAGCATGCAGACTGTGCTATGGACTGGCAACTCTACCATTACTGGTCCATGATCTCTGGGTTCTTTGATAGCTATCCTGCTTAAATGCAGTGTCATGACATTTCACATTTTGAAGGGACATTCATAACTTGATGCTTCAGACTAATGCAAAATCCTGGATGCACATTATAACAGAGTGTGCAATGGGCCCGTAGCTGGTCAGTTCCACCTAGAGTGTTTCACCCGATATACTGTCCTCCATCAACCCTTGATAGTCATCCTGTCAAGAATGTAGTGCCCCAACGTTTTTGCCCTGTCTTACTTAGGCAGTCATGTATCAAAGTATCAAAGAGAAAGGTAATTGCCAGAGCCAATACCAGTGTTACAAATCAGATTTGCAAATTCACAGATTCATTAATTCTTTAGATCTACAATATGTTCACATCGATTAAACACTGTCATTACATGATGTTTGAATCTTTGTAAACATTAGTTAATTCATTTTTTATCAGCACAGGTACATTTAACCAAAAATAAAACAGTAAAACTTCATGCCTATATAAGGTTCAAACTTGCAAAGCCTAAAAGTTTCCAATCTTACTAGAAGGATTATCAAGGTGAGCTAATCAACAGAAAAAAATTGCTTAAACATCCTTTGCATTTGAATCTGTGAAATAAATGTGTTTTTTTTTTTTGTGGTTGTGGACTCGTGTTAACTTGTGACTATGCGAAGCTGTTATAGCCTATGTGAAGCTGAATTTGCATAGCTAACCCATGTAATTCGGTTAAATATTTCACCTGAATCACCCAGGAAAGTTAAACTGAGCTAACAAATCCAGTCCATGGTTCTCCCTCAGAAATGGAAAGCTCATCAACAGAGTTCTCATCAGATCCACATACTCATGTGAAGGATACCTGTGAGTAAGAGAAACCTAGACTTAGCACAAGATGCATTAAAATAAGTTATACAATCATTTTCTAGTTCACTTCATTTGTGCTGGTCAGTACAAGTGGGGAACACTGTTTATGTATTTGCAATGACTTGTATGTAATCCACTCACCTGAATACTTAGGTTCACATTTCCTATCAGCATGCAGCATAAGAGCTCCATCCTTTTAAAGACAGCTTCCACTCTGGTCTCTAGCACATACACAAACTGAGTCTGCAATAGGGCTGGACAATAATTCGATATCA
>CAIGQZ010033024.1:0-16110 GCA_903798205.1 Danio tinwini
TATTATTATTATTATTATTATTATTATTATTATTATTATTATTATTAATATTACTCTTTTAAAATGAAGGCAGAAACTATGGTACCACATTTCAACGGTATTCAGAGAAGTCCATAAGTAGATTCAACTCCTGTCATCTCTGAGAGAAAATATGTTAGTAATGCAGGCTTAGAAACTGAAAGCTCTGCCTGTTTTTTAATTTCAGTTTCTGTAGTGAATAATTGACTACGGTGCGAGACTTTTTTTCCCTGGCAAACTCGTGCAAAGTTAACAAATTGCTTGCGCGATTTTTCACAAGCTCGCCTTGAAAGTTTAAAAGTGAAATATTGCCAGTATTGCGGTGTGATAGTTTTCTTAATTCACGATTCATTTAAAGCAGCTAAATAATTGCATTTATGAACAAAAATATATAAGTGAATAAGCTTATTATAATTAGCCATACCGCTATTAAAATATCATATGCAGTCATGACCATCTTTCAGACTCAGGGTAGGATATCTGCTTATGAAAAGTATTGCCCAACACCAGCCTTTGCCAGTTTTATAATTTAAAGAGATGTGTAAACTAGGCTGTTTAGTTGTATAGTCATGTCTAGCCCGACTTGGACTCACACCACCTTGTTTTTGCGAAGCCATTCTGCATGTTTTCTACAGTCAACATCTAATTAATTTACGTGTCGTGAGAAAGTGACAAAAAACAAACACCAACAATGATTCAAAGTCCGATGAGATCATCCAATTCTGTTCCAGAAATGTAATTTGAATAGGATTTCAAACCACACAGCTTGATAAAGTGTTTCCCCAAAGTTCATACTTGCTAAAAAAATGAACAGATTTCAGCCAGATATGCATAAAATAAGGATTTGGACTGATAGTCTGATCTAGGCTTAAATTCCCAGGTTGTTTCATTTTGTCGCTCTCCGTCTCAAATTCGGTGTTAATGGCACATATACAGCACTGAACCAAAGTATGTGCATCGATGCTGAATATGAGCCATGGGAACCCTCCAGCTCAAATGCCACTTGTGAGAATACAATACTGTGGCACTCCTAGTATTAAGGCTTACTACAGTAGTAGTATATTGTGCACCCTTATTAGATGAAGGTTTTAATTAATTACTACCTCAAATTAACTACTTTTTTGACCTCGGCTTTGACCTTATCCCTCAATCTGACTTTGTACGCGACACGTTTTCCAAGAATAATTTGCATGCACTTAATGTTTGTATGTCAACAGTCTAAAAATGCAAAATTAGCATGATTAAAAGGCCATCCATAATTCATGCAGGCTGCACACTTGCCCGGTGTATCAGAAATGAACTCTTAGGAGATAAATCATAGGAATTTACATAGACAATTATTATATTGCGCACATAAATGTGCTACTCTACAATCCCAAGTGTCACTGAAATAACAACACGGTCTGCATATAAATCATTTTGCCATATGTATCATAATGGAAATGGATATGAAAGTTCAGAATTGTATGTCCCAGTATTGAAACGGCTTCCTTTAATGCAGTGTTTTAGCATGTAAACATATTCTGAGTGTTTGTCTCAAAGGATGTGTCTTGCTGTTTAAGTGCATAATGCATACTTTCAGAGTAATGACATCAAAGAGAGATTGAGTTTTCTAGAAGCTTCATGTTGTGTTCAACCTACTGCATTTCTGTTTCACTTTGCTGGCGTAGTCCAAATTGATCAAAAACCTACTGCGTGGTGTTATCCCTCTTTTTTTTCCCCTCTGTCTGTAAGCAGGAATTGGCTGACACCCTGTGGACATTGTATTTCTATAAAACAGCCTTTGTTTCTCTTCAACCTCAAACAATTGCAAAAAAAATATATATATACAGTATATTAGTTGTTTTTTTTTTCCTGAAGATACACTTTAAGTAATCCGCATCTGATGTTGTTGTTTTTTTTCACGTTTTCACAAGATTTTTGGTATTCGTCATAAGAACAGCGTCTCAGCCGCAAGTGTGCCTTCCATTTCAACAGCCTCATCTTCGAAAGAGCTTCAGTCAAGTTCAGAAATATATCACAATAAATCACAAGCCAAGTAGTCTCCCTGTTTTGAGTGATCTGGCATCTTGAAATGGGCCTTTGTTTCAGTATAATGCTCCGTCAAAAATTGTGTAATGTATTCGGATACATGGTACTGTAATACATTTTTTTTATGTGACTTGCTGTATATATACTGTAGAAAACTGACATTTTTCTTAGAGGAATTATATTTTTAAAAGCTTGTATAAACACTACAGAAAAAAAAAATCAAGAATCTATAGTGTCATTTGACTCGCCAAACGACATCAAAAAAGGGTCTTTACTGTGTGCAAGGGAACGGTTGGCATACAAAACTCGATACAAGCACATGCTGCCATGCCAAAGCGGAGAAAGGAAATAAAAGGTTTTGGGAATTTAATTTTGACTTCATATATTAGTCTAAAGGCCTCTCAGTGCTATTTTCACTTTTCAAGTACAGAGGTCCAAAGGCCCCTGTTTTAATATTAGTGTTCTGTTCATACTTATTTATTTGTTGTTCTGGAACTGTAATGTTATGATTTTTTTGCCATTGTATTTTTGGTAATAAAGAATAAACAACAGGTCTGAATTTGTGTCATTTGGTCTTCATAGAGATTGACTTGAAAATGTTCTACAGTAATCAAGCATGCATAAAATGCCTTATTTAGCCTGTATGCTGTAAAACAATTATTACAAAAGGTCATAAAAACAAATATTTTTTATGTTGCTTTAACTGATTTTAATAAGTTAATCAGGTTTGAACTAAATTTAACTTAATAGTTTAGTCAGTTCGAATAATATAAGTTGAGATGACTAGAAAAGTTCAAGGCAAGGTATTTTTACGGTGTACATAAATACTATGGTGTAGATCAGGGGTCACCAATCTGAGTCCTGGAGGGCCGTTGTCCCTGCAGGGTTTAGCTCCAACTTGCCTCAAAACACCTGCCTGATTGTTTCAAGTATACCTAGTAAGACCTTGATAAGCTTGTTCAGGTGTGTTTGATTAGGGTTGAAGCTAAAATCTGCAGTACACCGGCCCTTCAGGAACAAGTTTGGTGACCCTGGCGTAGATAAATAATTTAAATTGATTGTAAAAAAAAAATGTTGATATAAATATACAATCACAATCAGTGTTGGGGGTGATGCATTACAACACAAGTTACGTAATAATATTACTTTTCTAAGTAACGAGTGAAGTAACGCATTACTTTTCAAAATTAAGTAATAAAATTTGAATTACTTTCTAAAAAATGTAATGCAAGTTACTTTTTTTAGTTTGATTAATTCAGTTTTTAAAAATAAATAGCAGAATTAAAATGATCGTAGTCATGTTGAATCCCGCACATCTGGTGAATGTGGAGGATATCTGAGCAAGTCATTGTCATGTTCAAGAATACAGTTTGAGATTATTTTAGCTTTAAAATGGCATGCTATCATGATGAAATTAGCCATCACAAGATCATGCTATTTAGTCATAAAGGAATGGCAAAACAATTGCACAGCAATTTGTGACTTTTTGATTTATTTGCCTAATTGGTATAAATTTGACATTCATATCACATTTATTTAAGTATAATTTGCTCATCAACCAATGACGATTGGGTTTGAGGGCATGACTTGTTTTAAAAAATTTGAATGACATAATCATGATAATCATTTAAATAATAAAGCCACTTTTCTGCCAATATAGGTAGACTGTGGCTTTTAAATGATCAGTTGGTGCTATGGTGCATAACGTTTAAAGATGCTGTATGTTTTTGACTCTTCTAAAGCATAAAAATACCATAATATGTTTGCAGATATTTAAGAAACATGCTAAGTGAACATTCTTGTTTATCTGAAAAACAATGCTAAAGTTAGATATTCTGCTTTAAAAATGTGTTGCGTACCAGAACACTGTCTTTGTTTTTTGGTTCTTTTAACCCACCCAATTCCACTTTAGCCAATTATATTTTAGGTTGCCTTGTTGGAAAGCAATTTCATTCATTCAGTCAGAAAAGCTCTGAAAGCATGTGCCTGCGACCTCTAAACAGTAGCTGATTCTGAAATGAGACGCAGATTCAGAGATTTACATGAGGTTATTAATTAGCAAATAATATAAATATTACGAACATAAACATTAGACAAGCAGGTTACATTGTGAACCCTTGTTCTAACAACATGCACGACCATTTGCAGTGCAATTTGGCTGTTTGCACCAGACGAAACACTATACAAACATTTCAATACAGCCATTTAGAAGCACAGAATATGCACTCACTGACAAAATGGTAAGGTTTACAATCTAATTAATACATATTAAACCTCTCCAACATTATTAAGTGTACATGCTGAATCACTGATATGTGTTGGTTTTAAGATACAGTTCTAAAGTTGAATTACAAATGGTTTATTGTATTTTCAAGATCTGAGATGAACTATGCTGTTTTTTCAGTATATGGCAATAAATGTCATGTAAAATGGCATTCAAACTCACATTGTTAGCATTCAACGCTGAATAAAGCACATTAGGTGTACCCAAGGTGGTCATTGTCAGTTTTCTGTTGTTCAGCTGCAGTAAATAGAAGCAGTTTTTAATATATCAATTTGAGGTGTTGGTTAGAACAAAAACACCTTTTAATTTAAAAATATTCCTTATAATCTCATGCCGTAGCTTTTGTTTAGAACACTTTTGGTCCTCAATCTGGCAACCTGGGCTTGTGTTTGTTTTGATCCAGGAATGCAATACCTAGTTCAACCACTGGGTGTCAAACTTACATACTGCACTTTTAATGCTTTCATCTGATTTATGCTATTCATGATTTTGATCTCATGTGATTTTGCCTCAGTTTTCTGCTCTTAGCTGTCAGGAGTGTCATCGATGTGCTCTTCTGGTGCTGTAGTTTAACTGCTTCAATGTTGTGTTGTGATTTCACACTCTTCTGCAGATGCTCATCATAACAAATATTTATTAGAGTTACTGTTGTCATTCATTCATTTTCTTTTCAGTTTAGTCCCTTTGTTTATCTGGGGTGGCTACATCGGAATGACCCGCCAACTTATCCAGCATATGTTTTACGCAGCAGATGCCCTTTCAGCTGCAACCCATCACTGGGAAACATCAACACGCACTCATTCACACACATACACTATGGACAATTTAGCCTACCCAATTCACCTATACCACATGCTTTTGGACTTGTGGGGGAAACCAGAGCACCGGGAGGAAACCCATGTGAACACAGGGAGAACATGCAAACTCCACACAGAAATGCCAGCTGACCCAGTCGAGGCTGGAACCAGCAACCTTCTTGCTGTGATGTGAATGTGCTACCCACTGCACCACCATGCAGCCCCTACTGTTGTCTTATCTGCTCAAACCACTCTGGTCATTCTTTTTTGACATCTAGCAGCAACTGGCCCAACTGACATCAATAACCTCGCTCATGGTTACTTAAATCAAACAGATCAGTTTCAACTTCAGCAGATTGTCAGGATCATGTATGCACACTTTAATGCATTGTGTGATTGGCTGATTAATATTTTATATTAAGAGGCAGTTGAACAGGAGTAGTCTACCTAATAAGGAGGCCCGTGAGTGTTACTTATGGCCACAATGGGGTTCGGAAAAATAGACTGCCTTTGAAATAATACCCAACTGAGCCAGAATCTAATGACCACAAAACTGGAATGTGTTTAAGTCTTAAAAAATGAGCTAATTGAATTTTAAAGCAAATTAAAAACAGCAGTGGGTAAAAGAGAAGCTTGACTTATGGGTTTTACTGTAACTGAAAGCTGCTGGAGCAGCGATAAGCCATGGATGAATTTGGCTCTTTTTTGGTGGGCAGCACAAGTCTGTACCTTTTTATAATCCTTTCAAGTTACATGAATCCCTGGTGGATTCTAAAAAGCCCACTGATGTCGTCATTTACGAGATCAGCTTTTCACGGTCCCTGTGAAAGAAAAGATTTAGCAGATGACTTGCGAGGTGGGGAAATACAAAAGAGAAGGGAAAATACTTGGACACGCTTGTGACATTTGAGTGACCCCTCTTGGTGCTTCTTTGCCAGTTAATTCCAAACCTCCAGTTTTTCAATTTCCATAACATAAAAGTTCAGTTTTATGCTTGAGCAAGTGGAATCAGAAAGGGAAATACACGAGGAACTTTCTCTCCTGAGCTTAAGAATTTTTTGCTGGTTCCCTAAAATATCAGGAAGCGAACAAAAATACGCTTGAAGTCCCTTACTTCTCAAACTGGACTTCTTAAGTAGGGAAATAAAGTGAGAAGTAGCGAAATAAAGAAAATGACTGCAACCCACTTTCTTCTTTGTGCTTATCAAGGACTAAAGTCAGACAAACAAGTGCCTTCCAAGAAGAAAAGAGGCAGCCATTAAACATTTACGCTTTTCTTCCCCCATAATCCTTCTTTAAGATGAGCCGCCTGCCAATTTATTTCATACATTTCTTTGATAATCTTCAGCCCTTTCATGTCAGCTGCCACATCTTTTATTTCTTTTAACCAGAACCGTTCGGATGCCCAGGCGCTTCCAGGCCATTGTGGTGTCTAACTTTTTAGTGGAAATTCAATAAAGGACTGTTCGGAGCTGTAGATCCCATTTATGAAGGTACCAATTGCATATTTAATACAAAAAAAGTTTCTGAGGGGTACAATTGTGCACAAATGTTTAAATGATGTGGAGACTTGCATGAAGGACATGATGAATAATGTAGCAGTTAATCTCTTTTCACTTGCCACTGCATAGAGAGCTGTGGGGATCCGGAGTTTGAAGTAATCTCCATGTCATGCATCTGATTGAGGCCAGGGCTTCTCATGAGACATTCAATAAACAGCAGACTCAGACAAAGACAAGGAAAAAAGTGCACATTTAGGCATATATAGCAACTGGATACAACCGTCATTTAGAATCCCCAGTGATTTCCTTCGATAAAGAACGTTGATTCCTTCTGTCTTGATCGGCTGTCTGAAAAATACACCATATTTAGGAGTACATTCCACAAAACAGTCATTCAATACACACAGTCAGGTCCATAAATATTGGGACGTCTACACTATTCTTATATTTTTGGCACTATACACCAACAGAATCACCAGAGATGAAACCAAGCGTCTGGTGATGTCTATGCGTTCCAGACTTCAGGCTGTAATTGACTGCAAAGGATTTGAAAACAAGTATAAAAAAAGGGAAAGTTTGATTTATGATTGTTATTATGTTCTATTACTTTTGGTCCCTTAACAAGTGGGAGGCACATATGCAAAGTGTTGTAATTCCTACACCATTCACCTGATTTGGATGTAGAGTAAAGAGCCTCAAATTAAATCTGACAGTCTGCTTTTAAAGCACATCTAGTTTGTTTAATTTCAAATCCACTGTGTTGGTGTATAGAGCCACAAATGTTCGAATTATGTCGATATCCCAATATTTATGGAACTGATTGTATATTATTTACGTTTAATTGATTAGCTTTATGGTTATACTTATCTATAGATTCTCAAGATCTACAGGAGAGCTGTTCACATGGTGTTTAAGCCTAAGTTATCATATTTCTAAACAGTTTTTACAGTTTTCTTTTGTGTGCAAAAGTGTTTTTGGAGCTTTGTATGATTGCAAGCCACTGAAGTCATTTTTGGAAGTTTTTATTTCTTTTCTGGACTTTGAATGTCTTCTGACCATTGCTATGAGAGAGCTCCTGGATTTTGTCTAAAATATCTGAACTTGTGTTGCGATGATAAGCAAAGGTCTCAGGGCATTGGAACATCATGATGGTGAGCAATTAGTAACAGAATATTTGTTTTGGGAGAACTAATCCCTTAATGACTAATTCCAATTTTCTGCTCCTTCCCATTGCCCACATCGATACACATCATCATATAGTAAGAGCATGAAATAAGCACAAAACTGTTAGCAATGTTAGTTTACATGTTGTTCACATATTTATCAGGGTAAACCACAAGAAAATATAAGGATTTAATAATAAAAAAAGAGAAAAAAATGCAGTAAAATTCCCACCATATGCGGTATACTGTAAAATCATCTGGAATTAGAAATCAAATTGGGCAGTTAGTAATTGTTGTGACATTAGCATTTTTACAAAAACTTCGAAGAACATTGACCGTGAAACACAATGTTAAATGTAACTAAACATTTTATTTATCTGATTAAACAAATTATTATTTGTTTAATATACACTACCTGACAAAAGTCTTGTCACTTATCAAAGTTTTAGGAACAACAATTAATAACTTGACTTCTAGTTGATCATTTGGTATCAGAAGTGGCTTATATGAAAGGCAAAGGCCTCTAGATTATGCTTATTTCACCAAAATAAAATATGATCATGCCTTGATTTTTAATTATTTAATTAGGACAGTAAGGTATGACTTTGCTTAGACAAAAGTCTTGTCACTTAACAGAAATAATGTACAGTATAGAATATAATGTCATACTGCAGTGGAAAAAGAATGAATATTGTATATGACTCCGATGAGCTTGGATGACTTCATCCAGACATCTCTGCAATGACTCAAATAACGTATTAATAAAGTCATCTGAAATGGAAAATAAAGCATTCTTGCAGGACTCCCAGAGTTCATCAAGATTCTTTGGATTCATCTTCAATGCCTCCTCCTCCATCTTACCCCAGACATGCTCAATAATGTTCATGTTTGGTGACTAGGCTGGCCAATCCTGGAGCACCATGACCTTCTTTGCTTTCAGGAACTTTGATGTGGAGGCAGAATATGAGGAGCGCTATCCTGCTGAAGAATTTGCTCTCTCCTGTGGTTTGTAATGTAATAGGCAGCACAAATGTCTTGATACCTCAGACTGTTGATTTTGCTATCCACTCTGCAGATCTCTTGCATGCCCAATACTGAATATAACCCCAAACCATGATTTTTTCTTCACCAATCTTGACTGATTTCTGTGAGAATCTTGAGTCCATGCGTTTTCCAATAGGTCTTCTGTAGTATTTGTGATGACTGGGATGCAGTTCAACAGATGATTCATCAAAATCTACCTTCTGCCACTTTTCCAAATGATCAACTAGAAGTCACATTATTATTTGTTGCTTTTACAACTGGGATCAACGACAAGACTTTTATCAGGTAGTGTAGAAGCAGAAATAATATTGAGCCTAAGAATACCCAGGAATGATTGCTAACCCTGGGTAACTAATGCAATTTAATACTGACAGATTATTCTAGCTTTAATCAGAGGTTGCTTATTCGAAAGAATAATTTGGTTATTTGTAACTGCATAACATGTTTTCCTTCCAAAATATGGAAGCGAGATAATTCTATAGAATGGTATTACATTAATCATATTCCATCGTGTTCATCTGATCACGGTATATTAACAGGAAAAGGAGACTTACCATTGTGAGAAGATGGTCAATCTCAGTAGTGTCTCTGTAGGGGCTCAGAGTGTTCCACACAAATGGATGATATGCTTTCCTGCACAGAGATATTTAGAGATTGCATATAGTGTCAGATGAAGGTGCCGGCAGTGTACACAGCGCGGCGAGATAAAGATCTAAAGAAATACTGCTGACTATATTTGGCAGGAACCTCAGGCAGACCATATACTGGTCTCTGTGTGCGTTCTTATCTGTTGTGAACATCATAAGCTGTCATATGAAATGCACTGCCACTACTGTGGAGATTTTCCATTCATTAAAAGCTCTTGAAGCCAAACATGGACCTTGGGTATTGTATACACTCCAAATGCAAGTAAAGGACTATATAAAAACAGCCTTCAGGATGTTTAGTGCTGGTATTGGTTGTGAGAATCTGTAAGTATAAAGTCAGAAGGGTTTTTTTTGCACTGCACTTAACCTTGAGCTGTGTTTTACCACCCTACAGTACATAGTATAACTTTTAGATTTTTACACATACTCTTGGGTGGGCACAGAATATTGAATCAAATGTACTTAGAATTGCTTTTGTACTGCTTTGTTTGTCCACAACACAGAATTGGGCCACTGTTTCACAGTTGGAAAAGAAACAGAGGACACAAACTACTGAAGATAGGGAAAAAAAAGTCAAATGTCTTGGTAGGTCAGCACTGTTTTGGCAGCAGGTGGAAGACCAACATGCAGGTAGTCATAATGTTTGGCTCATCTGTAGCGATTTAAAGAAGCACTTCACTTTTTTGGTACATAGGCTCAATTTGCAACTGCCATAGAAGAATTAAACTGTTGACCCTTTTTGAATCCATTCAGTTGATTTTAAGGTGTGTAGCATAAATAACTGAATCCATTTATGATATTAGCATTTCAAGAGTTCACACTTAGCTGATGATTGATAATAAAGCTTGTTTGACATGCTGTCCCGGGAGAGTCCTGAGTTTATAAGATCCTTGAGCTCTGGGCTCCCTCCCATTAGCAGGGCGAGAGGGGAGTTTGAGCTCAGGAAGATCTCAATAAACTCCTCCAATTTGTTAATGGTTAATGACAGATTATAGGGAAAGCTATACTGCTTCCTAAGAGCTCATCTATAGTGCCAATTTGGTATGGTCAACTTACTTATATCGCATGATTTTGGACTGCGGGAGGAAACTCAGGGGAAACCCACACAAGCACGGGAGAAAATGTAAACTCCACACAGAAATATTGACTGCTCCAGTAAAGACTTTTAACCAGTGACTTTCTTGCTGTTAGGACACTGGGCCACCGTGTCACCAATCTAGAAAAAGGAGGGAGGAGTAGGGGTTGAAGGGGGGATTCTTCAAGACCAGGGGTGTCCAACCTGGTCCTGGAGGGCCGGTGTACTGCATAGTTTAGCTCCAGGTTTTTTCAACACCTCTCCCTGGAAGTTTCTAGTATACCTAGAAAGAGCTTGGTTAGCTGGTTCAGGTGTGTTTAACTAGGCTTGGAACTAAAATATGCAGGACACCGGCCCTCCAGGAACAAGTTTGGATACCCCTGTTCAAGACAAAGATACTGAGGTAAGAAACTTTGATTATTTATAGTGAGTTAGGAATCGTCTGCGGGACCAGCCGTGGACAATCATAAGCATGTGATCCTCTTGAAATTAGTTTATAAATAAACTTCACTCCAATCAAAAAAGAAAAAACGTGCTTTGAAAGTTTACTCATTTAAAGGTTGACTTTTCTGTAGTTACTTCATAAGTCCAACGGAAAATGAAAAGTTGTATTTTCTAGACCAATATGGCTAGGAACTATACTTTTAGTCGAATAACTAATCAAGAAACCATGCTGCACCATGGCTTCACAGGGGCAATTATGTTACACAGCACCTGTAAATAGTCCCACTAGGTAGCTAGACATCATCATTGCACTTGCTGTAGCTGTGGTATGGCAGCAAAGTTTTTTTATTATATGCTGGAATGAGAATATACTGTAGTTCCTAGCCATATAAGCCTAGAAAACAGCAACTTTTAATTTTTCGTTGGTCTTATGATGTACTTTGTATCAGTTAATGAAGTGACATCATACAGATCAAAAGGAAACTGTGGGCTACCACAAGGCTCAGTTCTTGGTCTATTACTTTTCATACTATATACCGCTAGGCGATATCATAAAAAACAACAACATGGAGTTAGTTTCCACTGTTGTGCAGATGAAACAACTTTGTATCTCCTCTCAACCTGATAATTTGTATGAATTTACGAAATTAACAGATTATATAGCTGATATTAAAAATTACTAATAACTAATAACTTCTTATTACTAAATTCAGATAAAACTGAGGTCTTGCTTATCAGACCCAAAAACCTCACAAGCAAAAACCTAGAACACTGTCTAACCCTTATTGGACTCTCAGTTCAGTCCTCATCTTCAGTTAAAAATTTGGGGGTGATTTTTGATAGCAACTTGTTGTTTAAAAGCCAGATTTCAAGCATCTGTAAAACTGCATTTTTTAAATGTTGTAAATAAGACGTAAATCTTAAAAAAAGTTGCCAAACTTTGACATATGTTATCAATGTCTGATGCGGAAAGCTTATTCGTGCTGGCATGACCTCTCGGTTAGACTCAGGGCTTAATTTGAATGGGGGAGGGTGGAGGGAGTTGGAGGGTTGTGAATTGGGGGGGTGATGGGTGTAGGTTGTTGGTGTGGTGGATGGCGGAGAGATGTCGTGGACAAAAGTGAAGAGGGTTTGGGAAGTCGCTGAAGAAAGTAAAAGTGAACAGCGGACGGGGGAGTAGGGTGGTTGAGGAGGGGGATTGGTAAACAAGGTGCCGAATCAGATTTCAGAGGTGCCGGATCCGGATTCGGCGTGTTCCGGCACAAATTAAGCCCTGGTTAGACTATTGTAATGAGTTACTAGGTGGTCACCCTGTAGGCTTAGTTAACAAACTTCAGCTAGTTCAAAATACAGCTGCTTAAGTGCTTTCTAGAACAAAGAAATATGATCATATTTCTCCAGTTTTTTCGTCATTGCATTGACTCTCTATTAAATATTGTATACATTTTACAGTTTTATTGACTACCTACAAAGCCCTGAACGGTTTAGCTCGCTAGTATTTGTAGGAGCTTGTGGTGTATTATAGCACATCATGTTCTCTACGCTCAATTAATTCTGGATAATTGATTTTTCCCATAATATCAAATCAACTGTAGGCGACAGATCTTTCTGATATCTGGCTCCTAAACTCTGGATCAGCCTTCCTAGCACAGTTCGGGAGGCAGACACACTCTGCCAGTTTAAAACTAGATTAAAGACACATCTCTTTGCATTGACATACACAAAAAACACAAATACTTTTGAAATCCAAATCCTCAAAAGCAAAGGTCTTAAACTCGATTTTTGAAGGGCCGCAGCTCTGCACAGTTTTACTCCAACCCTAATAAACACAGCTGATCCAAATAATCGAGGTGTTTAAAAGAGTCTTGAACACCTCGGTTATTTGTATCAGCTGTATTTGATTAGGATTGGAGCAAAACTGTGCACAGCTGCGGCCCTTCAAAAATCGAGTTTGAGACCTATGCTCTAAAGAATTATTAGGCTGCATTAATTAGGGCAACAGGAACCGGGAACACTTCCCAAAGGACATTATAATTTGAACAGCATTTACGTTTATGTTAGTGTGTTTTTCATTACCCCGAGGTCTTCATAATACTAGACCAGGCCGTATCCTGAGCAGATGATGTGGTGGATATTGAGGAGTGGAGAGCATAAGACCTCAGTGACAGACGAGTCTCCGCATTGATCCTGTGGGCCGGCCTGTACACCCTCCAATGAATACTCACACACATGCAGTTTCTCCATGATGGACAACCAGAGTTCTCCAGCCTGCGGTGCCTAGATTGCAGCTCTGAACAGGAAGTTTGGCCAGAGGAGAAATGCTTGTGCCTAACTGAACCTGGTTTCTCTAGAGTTTTTTTTTTTCTTCACTTTTGTCAATTGGTGAAGTTTTGTTCCTTGCTACTGTCGCCACTGGCTTGCTTGGTTTTGAACTTGTGGAGCTGTGCATCGATGCACTTCCTCTTCAGTGTTTGGACTTTCAGCAGTGAAAGTTAAACCACACTGAACTGATGTAAACTAGAGTTCAACTCTGAAAACTGGACTGACACAGTTTTAAATTACTAGAACTTCTTTGTTAAGCACAAACTACGTTTGACACAATCTACATTGTAAAAGCGCTACAGAAATAAAGATGAATTGAACTTT
This sequence comes from Danio tinwini, assembly GCA_903798205.1. Lineage (NCBI taxonomy): Eukaryota > Metazoa > Chordata > Actinopteri > Cypriniformes > Danionidae > Danio > Danio tinwini. The sequence goes on from CAIGQZ010033024.1 coordinate 13,652, forward strand.
TGAATTACAAAAGAGTCAACCTTTCAATAGAAAAACCATCAACCTTTTTTTTTTTTTTGAGGGAGATGGTTATGGTCATAAACCGATTCAAAGATTATTACACTGGAATGAGAGTATACTGTTGTTCCTAGCTGTATCAGCCTAAAAAATGGCATTTTTTTTTTTTTCAAGTGGAGACAGAGTTATAATTACTGTGCATATGGGCATTATACTACTGGTAAAATAACAAATACATTTTTATAAAGACTTTTTTCTCAAATGACATGGGTTAACTTGCTGAGTTTTACATTGATATACATCAACAATGAATGGACTTGGATCTCTGTGTCTGTATTATTTAAGACCATGAATTTCAACTGACATATTTACAGTAAAAGAGTTTGTCAAAACTGTAGTCCAAGAATAAGCCTCTGGGACACTAACTCTGCTATAAACTTGGTCTGGAGAACAGATTTGACTCTCATTCACCTCTCAGGGCGCTGATGCAGGTGGACTTTAGAGATCTTGTTCATCTCAGCCTTGATCTGGTCCAACTTTTCTTTTAGCAGTCGAGTGTGAGTCTTGTATCTGTGTCTCACTTCTGTCGTACCTCTGGGTTTTGAATGGTGCTGGTCTTCTCTGGGACTCGCATCTGACGAAACCTGACCTGTTTGGCATTAATCACAGAGTATCACATATGGGGCTTTGATTATAATTTCAGAATAAATTAAGATACATAAATGTGCATGATTGTTCAGGGCTGGGTCAGTGCACCAGAGCCTCGGACCAAAAAAAGGGCCTCCACATTTTTAGCCAAAGGAGTATAAGGAGGCCGGGCCTTTGCTCTATAGAGTGCAAGTTGACCACTAGGGTTGCTCATTACATGCAGTTTGTGTTGACCATTGGGAATCTAGGGCTCAGGGTTACTATTCTATTGATCTATGTTAAGTATTCCATACCACCCACAGGCCAAAAGATCATGGTCTTGCTCTTGAGAGACAACAAATGTGGATTTATAACTTTATAACATCCACCATTAACCTTTCTTTGTTGTCTGAGATTGGTTCATTGCCTATTGATTTTTGTAGAATGTATGAGATGATGTTGTGAGATGAATGAATAAATTCATTTTTGGCATATCAAGGACTAAAGGCTTTTTTTTTCGAAGAAGTACAACACCGGAGAAAAAAAGAGATTGGCAAGTCGACCGGATGATCAAATCAAGACAATCCTATTTGTAGAGCGATGTATGCATGATTTTAAAAGCATACTCTATTGTGACAATAGTTAGAGCCCAGATATTTGGCAATTAATATAAAATCATGTTATAAGTAGTTCTCAAGATTTTTTATTTAGCTACTGTATATTTTAATACTGTAAAGTGTATATTTTATTGTTGTGTATAAAAGCAGGTGCACATTTGACCATTTAAATAAATAATAAAAAAAAATTGAATGTAACAAGAAAATGCTTTAACTCTCTGACTAAGGTTTAGTAAAATTAATACAGTCCAGGTGAACCGGATGTAACTGAGGGTGCTTTCACACAAGCACTTTTGGTCCACACTTGAGTTTGACATCAAAGTTTGATACTTTTAGCTAGTGTGAATATGTCTTCTGAACTCGGGTGCACACCCATGAACCGTACCCAAGTCCGCCTAAAAGCGATGGTTAGGGGTATGGTTTAAGCGAACTCTGGTACAGTTCACTTCTGATATGAATGTAATAACACCAAATAATGAAAGTGAATCGCAAACTGCACAACAAACTTTAGTTTTCAAAACGTTCATTTGTGTGTGTATGTCTGTGTATCTCCTACCTTGGTGACAAGCAGGACTAACCCAGTGCAAACAGTAACAATGTCTGCTTGTCCCTACCAAAAACGACTTCTGCAGACATTGCATGATGTTCTAAACGTTTTTAATTTTTTTTTTTTTTTTTTTTTTTGCGGCAGATAGATTCAAGTGGCTCCCTGTATTTAGGTTTTGGTAACAAAAATTTTTGAATTGGGAGAAGTGACACAGTCAATATGGTGAATAAAGCCCCGCCTTCTAGTACAGAAGCCAATCGGTGATAGATATAGACTGAGGATTATCTGGGGGAGGGGCTTGGACCAGACATGAATTTCTGCAGATTTTGTGTGACTCAAAAGTTTAGAAATTAAACAAAAGAGACACAATTGAACTTAGGTTCGGTCCAGGCAATTGAACCAAGTGTGAAAGCACACTGAAACGTTTATTTCAGTATGATAATGTACTTTCAAATAAAACAGATTATTGAGTAGGGGGCAGCTTTCTTTTTTTGCACCATTCCCTTGTAGCAAGCTAATGGTGAGAGGGGTGTGGTTAAGAATATTCTGGCTTTGTGTCAACTGGGACTGCCACTCCAAATGCAGAAGCAAATTGTCAGATTTTGATTGAAGATTACAGAAAATTAAATAAATAAATAAATAAATAAATAAATAAATAAATAAATAAATAA